>APFE031439805.1:162487-304649 GCA_000404065.3 Pinus taeda
AAAGACAAAGCACATTGATGTTCAGTATCACTTTGTGAGGGATATGATAGAAGACAAAAAGGTGTCGCTGGTAAAGGTGGACACTTTGAAGAATACTATAGATGCATTGACAAAATATGTTAGCTCTGAAAAGTTCTCTTGGTGTAGAGAAATAATGGGTGTTTCAGGGATTGAAAAATGACTAAGCTCTCCTGTGGCCCCCTGTGGAAAGAAAACAACAAGTGGGAGATTGTTTGGTTGTGTTATATTCTTTCCACATAGTTAATAGGGGGTTTCAGGGGTACCCATAACCCCACTTTATGGGGTCCGGGGCAGCGCCCCAGAAAATTTTGGTTTTGGACCCTATCTTAGGTTGGGCGGACCCACCTATGGTTTTGTGCATGATTTTCGCACATGTTTTTGGACGCGATGGTTTTTGGTCCATGGTTTTGGACACGATGGTTTTCGGTCCATGGTATTGGATGCTTTGGCATGTATAAATACGTATTGTAACATTGAAAGGAACATAATGAAAAATCACGTTGGTAGTCTTGGTTTTGGGATCCAGTGGGAAATCTCTGTATAAATGTGTTTTATGTGTTATGCTCTCGCATTTTTATTTTTCCTGTGATTTAGAATTCGTATATAGGTAATTTCTATACGGGGTTAAAACCTACAGAATACAGCTTTACACCAACTCTGATCTTCATTAGGAGTTTGTAGCTCTTGGGGTTGAGCCCAACCCAAGTGCCAGTACCTCCTTTGTGCACTTTTATGTGTCTTTGCTAGATTCATAGAATAATTTTTTTTTTAGGTTAAGATCTTGCTTTGCTACTTAGGTTGTTTTTTATGGTTAAAGTAGATTTTCATGCTTCAGGTTGATTGAAAGTTTGGTAAAGGAAAATATTTCAAAAAGGCCATTAAGCAACCCTTGATCTCATCTCTCCCTCCTTGGCACTTTGAGTTGAGACCAAGGCATCCTTGCTGCCACAAAAGCATTGTTTTTTCCTCTTCATGCAATTGCTATTGTTAGATTCTTAGTTAGGAAAGTTGATACTAGTTGTACTTGCATGCTTATAATCTGTTCTTGCTTAGTTTCCAAAGTTATATTGCATGTTTTTCTGCCAATAAACATTTTTTCATCATGCTTTTGGTTTTTAGGTCAAATTAGGTCAAAATAGCTAGATCTTTGGTTTTCCTAGTCTTTGTTTGATCAGTTTTGGAAAATAGCATGTAGAACACCTGTGATACCTCCCTACCTACCATTCCTCCATCAATACAACCTGGTCCATCCCCTAACTCATATTATTTCCCTTCATTTTCCACATTTTCCCACTTTGCCCTAATTTCTACATTCTTGTGCATCATTGCTCCCTCCATCCTCGAACAAATCCAATCACCGTAATCTCTCCTTAGCCTCATTCACTAGGTCTTAGACCCCTTAACATCCTTATCTAACCTTCATTTCCACTTTACCACCATTTTTCCTCCATCAACCCTCCAAAATCCTCCTTTCAGAACATCCTGTAGAAACTTCCTATAGAACATCCTGTAGAAACTTCGTGTAGAACATCCTATAGAACCCCTGCAAACTTCCCGTAGAAGCTCACGAGAGTAGTTTTTCGAGATCTTGTCACTGTGAAACTCTTTGGAAGGGTGATAGGGACCTCTTAGACCCTCTTCTCACCTCCCCAACCTCCTGCAAGTGCCCTCACCATTTCCTTTCATCAATCATCCTTTGCACAATAAAAAATAGTTAAAGCACATGCATAATAATTCTACAAGATTACTCAAAAATACACAAAGATGTTCCTTTTCATATTTTACTTTAGAAGTAGCTTAGACGCATGCACTTTACCTTCCCAAGAGTCAATGGCATCCATTTCTGTAGCTTTCATCCTTTTTATTGCACCAATAGGGTTAGTCGGTAAAACTAGGATTTGCATTTCCTTTCAGCTTTCCGCTTCTTTCTGCAAGTAGATTAGCCTGCTTTGAGTTAGCTTTCATCCATCATAGTTAAAAGCTTCTTCTAAGAGCTCATAGAAGTTGGCTTAAGCTCCTAGAAGACTTGCGCTAGATGATCCAGTGACAACCTTCAGCAAGAGCAAGTACTTGTGCATATAGCACCGTCGCTTCCAAGTTTGTTACGAACTACTGGGTTGATAAAAGTAAATAAGGGAGTCCCAGGAGTTGCATCATTATTGCCGTAATATTGGAGCCCACCAATCACCTACTCCTCTACCCATGGATTTT
Source organism: Pinus taeda (assembly GCA_000404065.3). NCBI lineage: Eukaryota > Viridiplantae > Streptophyta > Pinopsida > Pinales > Pinaceae > Pinus > Pinus taeda. The sequence continues at coordinate 164,720 of APFE031439805.1, forward strand.
GGTACCACTAGTATGCCAGAATAGGGGGACTCTAGTCCCACCATTGTGATCCCTGTCCCCGATGTCAAGATGACGGACTTCACAGGCCATATCCTTAATTGGTCGTCATCCTTGGGTTCCTCACAGGAAAATATTTCTAAGGTTTCTACGTGCTCTTCTATCGAACCTCTTTTGGCAGAATTTGAGGTCTCAACATCGATATATATTCCATCTACTAGCTCTTCATCTACCATTCGAGATGATGCTTATGTGAACCTTCTTTCTCTAGATTATGCACCAAGTACAACCGCTACATCCGCCAGCCATTCTTCCTCCCATCCGCCCATATTCTACTCTGATGAGGACATCATGAAAGCTAATTCTACCCCTAATTACCCTTGCACTTAGTCAAGGGGCATCTCTTTTTGAGGATTTTGAAGGCCATCTCCTTCCTAATTCTCACAATCTCCTCTATCTCAAGAAATTTCACTCATAATATATCCCTTTGATTTCCATGTCTTTATTTCTATTAGGAAGTTAGGTAGGTTTCATCATCTCATCTATTTTCTTTTGTGCCTTTCAAATAGATCCATCATTCACACCGTATATCGGTTATGCCGATGATGCGAGTCTCTTCTCCAGGAATCTAGCCTAGGCCATTTTTACCCCCTTCTATATGTTAGTCCTTTCGAACAGCTTGTGCATTGGATCTACCACAAATAAGCACGCCAAATATGATGTAGTGATAGGATTATTAGCCAACGCCCTCTCTCATCACATCCTTCATCATCATATTCATTTAGATTCCTTTCTACTTGTCATTCAATTGAATGGTGTGTATCATGTGCATAACCAAGTCCTATTTAGAAAATATCTACGAGTTAGGTTGTTGGTACGTCAGTTCGAAACCATCACTTTCAGTCATGTTCCTAAAGCCAAAAATAATTATGTAGATACCATTGCAAATAACATTCTAGAATTCAATTTATCACATGTATACCATAGAAGACAACCATAAACACAACACATGGCAAACCATCATCTTGATATAAAAATTCATAAGCATAGTATGTATCACATAAAACATACAAGTTTTTAGAGCCCATAGCTCTAAATACATATAACATGCCCATAACATGTTACAAAAATTAAAACCAAAGGGACCCACATGTCCCCATATCTAGTTCATGTTTGGTAGATCCGTGCCAAAGGCTCTGCTCCACCTACATGTAGATCATGTACTGCCTGACCAGCCATCACCATGCACTGTATGATCCCTTGCCACTCTGAGGCAAGGCCTATACACTCATTTCTATATCAATCATCTAACTCATGCCTTCCACACTCAGAAACTCTGGTCAAGAGTACCTCACATCTACGATGTAGATCACCAAGGAGCACACTATCCTCTAGACTCCAACGTGATTATGATCTTCCATGATTTACAGTCCCTAGCGTTGCAGCTCATCCTACATATCTTGCTGGTTTTACCGGTACTATGTCTACATACCACATATTTTACACTAAGTACCATATACATGTGCTAAAAATATGAAATTACCCATTAAATATAGCAACATGACGCTTACCATTTGGTCCCCATTCTTGGACGAGTGGAAGTGGTAGGTCAGGACCACCCTTATAGTTCTTCTCGCTATAAGGATAATCATCATTGTAGAGGGGCATCTGATCCTAGTGAGCAAAAAATTCAGGTCGGAACACCCGTCTGACTCCCCCTCCTCCTCCTCTCCATAGTAGCAACCCCTAGTGGTGCATCCTGGGTTCTTATAGGCCCCCATCTCGGATTTGTACATGAGTACGGGTGGTGGGTATCTTCTTAAAGAAGAATGCACACAACATTTTACTAAATGCACAGTCGTGGTTCACCTACATCCTACATAGACGTATCTATTGCTTCACCGACAATAACATCATCTGGGCCCACCGATAGTAGGTCCTTACCAAAACACTCTCCACTAGCATCATCTGCGCACTAGTGATGTAGTGGAACACCTAGATTCCTAAGACCTGTAACACTGTTACGGAAATAGCCCATATCTCTAGCCTTTCTAGATCACTGATCGAGATGGTTATGCCCTTCACATGCACACCATGTGGATAATGGCACCCCACAAACTCTATAATGTTACTCATAAGAGGCAACACTGGATGTATATTCCCCCACCACCCCTAATGGAGGGAGTCTAGTCAAGAAATAAATATCCTATAATGTGAGCTCAATCTTCTGCCCCTACACTACAAAGACCTCCTAGTTTGGATCCCAATAGCTCACAACCCTCTATAGAAAGATCTCATCTGCCCTCATAAATGGGTTCTCTACCAACTTCAAAACCTCGTAGTGAGATAATGCCCCTTGAACACCTTGATCCCTCTAAATCTCGGATCAAAGGGTATCCAAATCTCGCTCACACCAGTTGATTCTTAGCTCTACCACACCTGCAAACACCATATGTCTTCTTAGTTCAGAGAAGAACACATTGGCCTTGACTAATCAACCTACAGCCCCCACCAGACAAATAAACCACCCCTCTTTTAAGCTCCAAATCATAGTTTTTTGTCTAGAAATTGCGATCTCATCAGATTTTCCCTCTTTCCTATTGTGATTCTAGGCCCAAAACATGTAACCTAGCTGACAAGAGGAGCAAGGGTTTCCCAGGGAGCTGCAGGGTACCAAAAATCAAGAAATAAACCACTAAAACTGAAGCGATGAGTAAGGCCACATACTAGAAAGTCGTAGATCTTGTTTTCCATGGGTGGTTTGTTTGCTACAAACTCCACAATATTTAGGGCCTCTTCCTCCTCTCCAAATTCATGACAACTCACTTAGGAAATGAATTCAAATTGGAGGGAAAATGTCCTTTTATAGAAAAACCCACAATTTTTCTGTCGCCCATTGTGACCAAACCATATCTGAGATTGACGAACCATCAAAATCATTGGAATGCTCTCATAGAGTACTATAACATGTCTTTCTCAATTTTTGATGATTTGGCAGTTCACCCTGAAGCCATTTTTTCAAGAAGAGCCACTTTGCCGCCTCTCAAAATTGAATTTATTCATATGCGACACTTGTACCTTAGGGAACACCTTCCCTTAATACTTTTCATCTCACGTGTCTATTCTCGTCATGGGTAACCATTATTTACTCATACTTTCATGGTCCCACCATGCATACTATGTGGCAGTGTCATCATGTCACCCTTGTTCAGACTATCCGCAATGTGTCACCTTTGCATCCATGGAATTTGTTGCATGTCCCATTGTATCATGTCACATTATTCCATCCATATTTTCATCTCGTTCATCGTATCTTGCCCATTTTAGCCTCCATCCATACTATCCCCCATCCCCTTTGGAGTTGAATCAATCACTGTCAGGTCAACCATGTACTTTATGCTTTGATAAAGGGAGTCAATTGTTTGTCCCCCTGTGCCATTTTCCCCATTGTCCCTAGTGTCAATCCAACAGTCACATTACTATTTTCCCTCATGCCTTAGTTGAGGATCGTCATTGCCTCACCTATGGTGGGCCCTATTCTGTCGACATCAGTACACCTATTTTAGAAGAATGGCCTAGAGGGAAGTGTATATTGCTTCCATCTTCCACCCTTTTTTGGTGCCTTCCATCAAGCAAAGGGACCCATCATTGTCGTTTGACTTGGTTGTTTCATGTTCATGATTCATACACTTGATGATACAGTGATATAGTAGATTGTACCAGTGATTCATGAGTGTGTGTGAGACGTTTGAAACCTCATGAGGGGCTAACCCTTCATGTAGCCCCAACATGCCCTGATGACTTCATATTATGTTACAACCTCAGATGTAGTTCCTTAGATTTGATGGGTTCAGTTCTTGTTGCTTGCAGTATTCATAGCATGCACGTCTCCTTCAGATGATCCATTCCGTTTTACAGAACCCTTACCTGTTCACTAGGGCTTGTTCAGTTGTTCTACCCTCCCTCCCACCCATTTTTTGAGGGAAGGGCCATTATATATTATCTACTTAGATATTATAGTATTCAATCCTAGCTTATGTTTTAGCAGGTGCATTATGTATATGGGAAAAATTGTATTATTTTCTGGCTCATCTATGGTAGCGTGACATGTTCCATTCAACATGTACGTCAATGCTCAATTTTATGTTTCTGGGCACATCATTATTTTTGTAACAAGTTATCTCAGTAGGTATAGGTATGCTTGCCCCACCTCACTCAAATCTAGTACCACAACATAAAAGGAGACTTTCATTGGTCTCGGCCCCTTTGTCCCTATACTCTTTCACTTCAACTCCATTGATCTCTCTCTCTCTCTCTCTCTCTCTCTCTCTCTCTCTCTCTCTCTCTCTCGTGACTCCACTTTGTTGTCTAGTGATTATGTCTTTAAAACCTACTTCGGTCATACATTTTTCTCCTAACACGCATATGTTGGGGGGAAATTTATTATCACAAAAAATTGATCATCTATCCTTAATTTACTAGATGGATCAATGCACGCAATGTAAGGCCAATCTTACGATAGTAAAATTTCTTTCATTGTGAGAAAATACTTAATAAACCACATTTGTTAAGCAATGTATAGTTAAACCCATGAAGAATAATTAAATAAATCACTATTCATTTAATTATATTTGAGGAATAAGTAATTAAGCCATTGTTTAATTAATATTCCTTATCACATTTGACCTAGTTATGAAAAATAAACAGATAAATTATTAATTATCTTATGTCTCTCTAGGAACAATTAATTAATCACTAATTAATTATTATTACTTGTCAAGTTTGACTAAATCCCTTAGGAATAATTAAATAAATCATTATTTGTTTATTATCCCTTAACCATATTTCTTGAGATGATAAATAAATCATTTATTTATTTATTATTTCTAAATAAAAGTTTAAATACTTTTTTTCCCTCTTAACCAAATATAATAAAATATTCCAAGTGGGTATTTCTAGAATGGGGTTAATAATATTTTATTGTTACTCATTATTCGAGGATAACTTAATATTTTGTTATAAATAGAAGGCTTTTCCATTTATTATTCACTTTCGATTATTTTCATTGTTGTAATCACTATTGGAACCCTAATTATTATCATTTCCATGCACCATCTTCTTTTTTATTTGAGTTCTCATTGGGCTCAAACATTTTTCTTGTTAGGTTTTACACACTTTAGAGGAGAGAGATTGTACAAAAATATGAAGACATTGAGGATATCCAAGGACCGATCCCATAGAGGGGGACTGGTAACATTTATTTGTTCCTTTCATGGTTGTTGTTTAATAAAATATACACTTTATATATCTGGTTTCCATTGGATTTACCCGCAATTATTACTATTTTGTTTTGTTATTAAACTATGATCGTGGCATAGATCAAGGCTTTGGAATTTTTTTTTTTTTGTCATTTGTTGCAGATCTACAATGTTTAGTAGCCATTAATATTGTTAAGATTGTTTGTCATCCAGAGTCTTAAGTGTTTCCTTTTCGTATGCCTTCAAGAAGAAAACACTATAATAGTGTTATATCACATTGTGCATGGAAGACAAGCACATACACACCTTTGAACCTGAAAGACAAGAAAACATAAATAAAGAAGAAAAAATCCGTTTCGCAACATTTATTGCTATCTATGAATCCTCCAATGCATGATAAATAGGATTGTTTGATTATGTTGGAGGATGTGAAAACTGTGAAACAGATTGATCTTCAATGTGAACAATAGATTGATGAGGATCCTGGATATATTCATCATATTTCTGATTGGAAGTGGGACTAACCTCAAGGCTATAAGAACCTGATATAACCATCAACTTGGGCTGAAGTGTCTCGACAGCTTGAGGAGTTTCTAATTCATCGGAAGATGGATCATCAAAGAACGGTGGCTTAGAAAGGTCAATAGTAGAAAAATCAGAATCATGAATGGATGAGTGAATGAAAACATCACGATGTTAGTCCCCTAAATGGTCCCCATTCTTGTCCATTTTACCTTTATAAGCCACAACTATTTACCTATGTTTTACCCTTTTCACATACCCTCATCCTGGACTAGTCTAAGCATGGTGATATATTTCACATGTACTTTATTTTTCATATTTTATTTCAATTTAACATTTAATTAATTATTTAATTCAGATTTCTTACTTTTAATGAACTTTTGTAACTTATCTTTATCTCCGATATATACTTGGTAAATAAATCCACTGAACGTGACTACTGATTTAAGTGTAGGATCGGATCTTGCACTATTTCCAACGCAGCGAATCCACACAGCAGATCTAGACTTCCCTGACCACCGCTAGTTTTTTTCATTGTTGGCCATGAAGACCAGATTAGAAAAAGGAAACCAAGGACAAGATTGAAGTTACAGATTGCTTGAACAAAAGCTGAAGATTTCGCACATGGCCAACGAGTTCAGTTGTCTATATTTAAAAGCCGAGAGGCTAAAATCTACATTTGGTTATGTAAACGATTGACCAAATGGCATGTACTAGGTTTAGTAGTTACGGCCTTGGGTCGACGGTCTATAAATCATAGAATGTAGATAGAATTAGTAGGACAGTAGATAAAGGATATAATAGCACTGTGTTACAAACATATTGTATATTTTGTTATCACCCAACTCTGGGCTGGAATTTGTATTCCATGATGTACTTTACGTTTGACAATTAATAGAAAGAAGGAGCTCTGCCTCATGCCTTTCAAATATTATCTATTCTTTTAAGCCAATGAGTCTAATATTCATTACTGAGTAGCATCATTTCTTAGAAGGGAAACGAGTTGGCTGGCTAGGGCCCAGCCAACCTAGCTCGTTTACCCTATTTTCGATTTCATATTTATTTATATGTTCTTATTGTTAAAGTGTGATTTAATTCAATTCTATTTCCATGAACATGTATTCTGGTCAAGGTGTGAGAATATCCATTGTGCGAATTAGTTAGGTTTACTTTCCTGCAATTTCCTTTCGTGCAATTTATTTCAGTTTGTTTTCCCCTCCTGGTCCAAGCAGGAGAAATGAACCTGCACCAGTGCACATTGGTGTGATTAATCCTTCTCCCTTTCTCGCAATTTATTTTCATGCAATTCCTTTTGATTCGTTTTCCTCACTTGGTCAAAGTAGGAGAAGTGAACCTACACCAGTGCACATTGGTGTGTTATAGCAAGTATTATTAGTCTCTTTCATGCAATGTTTCTTTTCTATTCTTCTAAGTAATGTATATGCAGATGGCAGGTTAATTCTTTAGTGGTTGTTTCCAGTTATGGTTATATACTTTCATTTTACATCTAGTTATGATTGGAAACATTTATTTTTACATGTGCAAGTTATTTATGCAATTAAGTTTCATTTTCAATAGTTAATACATATTTCTATAATCGATAACTAAGTGAAAGAAACTCTACTCAGGTGCAAGAACTAGTTTCTTGTCACAGGATCCAAGTGGTCAGAACCCTTGAGGTTCAAGCCCTTGCATGAAGTCAAGAATCTTTGGTAAGACACAACTTATACCTCTTGCATAAATCTTTGTGCCTGCACTAGTGCAAGTAGATTGTGATAAGTGGAGGGCTGACTAGTGCAAGAAGGAAAACCTTTAAGAAATAAGGTTTGAGGGCCCACTTTATGAGACTGCTAAAGTGTTTCTGCTAAAGAGGAATATAAGCATATACTCAGTGATTAAATACTAATCAGTAGGACTAATTGTCTTTTTATTTTGATTCCTTTGCAAATGCATTCTTTCTTGTTCCAGCACTAGGTTACTTTGATGATTCAGTTTTCTTTTACTCTTTCCAATTCGATTCTAAAAATTCCCATTTAAGAAAGTAGGAATTTACATAAGAAAGGATCATACCATCTCTAGCATTGCCTATGCTTCATCTCTAAGTTTACGGATCCCCTAGGTTGATGACTAATTGTTGAGGAGTTTTCTTAAGTGTAATTCCTGCACTCAACGTTTTGGCACCACTACATGGGAGGCAATTTGATTTGGTAAGAATTTTCTATTTGATGCAATATGGGTAGGTTTTGTTTTATCTTTTTCTGCAGTGTGCTTCTATTGTTTGGGAATGTTTTTTGAAGGAATTTTACTAGAGTTGAGTATTCTTTGCAACATTTTATTAGAAGTTGCTTTGTTATTCTTCTTTTGAGATGAATGCGTAGAAGATGCAGGGGTCTGAAGCCCACTAAGGGAAAAGGAAATACTGATAAATCCAAAAACAATTTTCATATTGGGTCTTCTTCTACAGGTAGGAAGTCCAAAATTCAAGCCCATCACGCAAGAACAATCCACCGACACTCTAGTGACAGTAGCTCAGGTGTGGGTCATTCCAATGAGGTGAAGGAGGAGACTATTAGTAGTCAATCTTCTTAGCCTATTCAGAGTGGTTCACGTGAAGGGGAAACAATGGAAGATCATAAATATCATGCTGAAGGAACTGACGAAAACCAGGTAAATGAGGAACAATCCACTTTTGAGTTTCCAATTGTGGATCCCAATACTATTGCACAGATGAAGAATATTCCACCATCAACTCTCCCTCATTTCTATTGTACAGTTCATGAAGATCCTGACTCTTTTTTATTTGAGTTTGATATTTTTTGTAGAAGTTATGACTATTCAAGAAACCAAGGAGGAAGATATTAGAACCTGTTAAACACACATGGGGAGCGAGAAAGATAGGAAAGATAAAACATGCGGTACAATTTTTATTCACAAATGATACATATTTATAGTACATGTGGTGACCATTGGGATTCACATCCCAAGGTCCCTTGGACTGCTTAGTCTCTTTAGCTTCCACACTAACCCATTTAGGATTAGGTGTCCACATTCCCCCTAATCGAAGGGTTATGTAGCAGTCAAAAGAGAGCTGTAATACAATGTGAAAATATGATGGCAGCACAAGGCTGAATGTGCTCCTGAAATGTTGGTATAAAAGGCGGTGGTTTAAGGATGGCCACCAACACTGGAATGCTTAGTGCAATTCCCGGAACTCTTCCAAAACTGGCAAGAAACTGAAGTTTTCTGCTAGAGGAAGTGATCCTATTGTTTTAAAGAGGGAAACCTTCAAACATAAAAGGGAGGTCTCACCCCACATAAAAGGTAAAACTTCAACCTGAAAAGGGAAGTCTTAACCTGTGATGGTTTAAGGATGACCAACAACTCTGGAATGCTTAATGCAATTCCTGGAACTCTTCCAAAACTGGCAAGAAGCTGGAGTCTTCTGCTAGAGGAAGTTTTCTCAATTTTTGTTTCCTGGAAACTCTTCTAAAACTGGCAAGAAGCTGAAGTCTTCTGCTAGAGGAAGTGTCCCAGATTGCCCACTGAAGGCATGCTCAGGCATCTTTGTCTCTGGCTACAACTCTGAAACTGGTGTGGCAGGTTGTGGCTCAGGCTCTCTTGATGTGGCTTTGAAGCTTGTAGATGACCATCATTTCCCCCCCTGTCAGATACAAGGTGAGATGATGGAGAAAACTCAACTGCAAGACTGTTCAATACTCTGGAACAAGTTCTGACATGTGTTTGGAATATCTTCTTGGCTGTTGATGACCATTGCCAAGAAGCGATCCATCCTAGATGAATCTTTGTTCTTGCATGACTTTTGTTGTTGATGCATTTGTGTGAAGAATGGGTGGTTTTATGACAGTGCTTACATGGATGAAGATCAAAACAGTGATCTTTCAGATGCCCAACTGGATCACAGTGTTGGCATTTCACGATATGTTGTTGTTGTTGTTGCTGCTGTGGAAGAGGAGCAGAGACTGGAACAACTGAAGCTGAACTATCATGAGGAGCAGGTGAACTGTCATAAATGAATCTAGCACTCTGAAACTGAATGGGCTTGGCATAGTCTGGAAGATGAAAGGACAAGTCCTTGTCATATCCAAGACCAGTTCTGTGCTTGTTGTGGACAAGCTGTTCCCAAGGTTTGATGATGGGTTTGGGAAGTGCAGACTGAACTTCTACATCTGCATTTACAACTGCTGCTTTATTTGAATGAACTGTAACATTATTGGCTTGTTGCTGATGGGTGGTTGTCTCAAAGTTCTGAATGGAAACAGGTTCAGAATGACTTCTCTGTTTTAATTCTTCTTGCTGTAGCTTTGTCTCAAGCTGCAAAAACTCAATATTTTCTTGTGCATTTTGCAGGCAAGTTTGAATGTTAAAAAGAGTTTCCTTACTCACTTTTACCATCCCATCAACAGTGGAAAAGATTAGACTATTTAATAACTATAATGCATCATCAATTCTGGTCATTTCCTTCATTATCTTATACGTTAAAGAAACTGATCACAACTATCAACCAGTGAAGAAGAAGCAACAATCACTGCAATATCCTTTATAAATGTCAGCAAATGATCAGTGACCTAACATCCACCTTCAAGATTAAAAAAACTTCCAGACTGTTGAAGTGTGTGTACACAGCTAAACTTTCATAAATTCCAGCAAAATGCAAAATGACTCTAAATTAGAAAATTACAATAGTATTTACTATCAACAAAATTCGGTTTGCTTGGACAAGTGGCCAGATTCCAACGTTGCGCACCAGTGCACAAAATTTCGTACAGACTGTCTCGGTTCAGGTGGTTTGCCACAAAATGGACCTTTTCGAACACCTTAACTCTCAAGCTGAGCCCATACTTAAGTCTTTGTATATGTAATGCAAGAAAAAGGTATGATCAGGTCCTAATATTCCAGGCTTGCTAATTACTCGGATGATGCCCAATTCTAAGAAATGTTGGGGACAAACTTTATATATAAAAGAAGATAGCCAAACTAAGCCTCCTGCAAGAAATGGAGAACGTTGTTGTTGAAGCTCCTTCCAATCTTCCTTTAAATACCTAGAATTAGAGGAGTAGGTTCTGGATCTTCCACCATGAATGAATCTATTCTATGACAATGACGTCCTTCGGTAGCCTGGTAATGGAGGGGATAGTTGGCCTGAAGAACACGAGCAGCTCGGTCTAGTCTTGAATGGCGTCCCTAAATTGCAATGCAGCTCACGTATGTGATGTTGTCTGTTCAGTTATGTTCCTTCTTTTTGGTTGTGATGTGCATGCAAATGGGTGGGATTGTCCTCTTTGGCTCAGGCTGGAGAATCGCATTCGGAATCAACCTAATGTGTTCATTGTTACTTCAGTGGTTGAAAGAATGAGGTGGCAAAATACGGGAGTCAATCCTCGTAGAACCAAATACCCATGCGTTCTATGCCAAAAATCCCCTCCGGAAGCTCATTTGTCAATACGGAGCACGAGAAACATCAATATGTATGAATAGAGGCAGTCATTAGAAATTGTTTGGTTCAATAGCCAATTAATTTCCTCGTACTGTGAGTAGCTTATGAATAGTCAAATCATATCTCTTAGGTGATGCCATTCAGATCGGCAGCCAAATACCAGAGGCGGTTTTCGTTCCAATTATTCTCGCCATTATCATCAGCAGCCAAATCGCAGAGGCGGAATCCCTCCCAATAATTCACACCGTTCTTTCAAGCGGAATAATTCGAAATGGAAGAGTTCTGGGAAAGTCTGTATTCTCTATCACAATGGGTGCCAATGACTTCATAAACAACTACTTGGTCCCAATTGCATCAACTATTCAACGGGTATTTGTCACCCCAGACTCATTTATAAACCAAGTGATGACCACTTACAGGGCTTAACTGATGAGATTATACGAAATGGATGCACGGAAAATCCTTGTGGAAAATGTGGGACCCATTGGTTGCATACCATATGAACACACTCTGAATCGGGTAGACGAAAATCAATGCACAGCATTGCCAAATGAACTGGCTTTAAAGTTCAACAAGCGTTTGAGGCCGTTGATTATGGAACTCAATCCAAACTGCAAAGGAGCCACCTTCGTTTATGCCAACTGTTGTTGATGCATCATTCAATCCTCTGATGAGCGCGTTGATACCATATTCCCGCATTCAGGACGGCCAAAGATTCGAATATCGGAGCGAGACGGAAAATGTCAATTCCGTGGGGTCACCTTTGCTGGTCAAAACACGTGTGGCAAGATCTGACGATCAAAATTCCACGCTGATCTTTATATGTCCACCATCAGCACCATTGACATTTATCGTTCTACTCTGGACCGATTTCTCCTCTCCTTCTCCACCTACTATGTAAAATCTAGAAAAATAGAGGTAGCTTTTGCGACTCTATGGGCAGATTATTGACTTCTCGAGCTTCTCAGAAAAATACAGACAATGTGGAATTCCATCTACTCATTTTCAAAACCGCGGAATGCCCGTGTCCTTTGTAAATCAGATATTGAATCAAAGACATCTGAAAGCCAGATAGTATCAATTCGAACAGACCCAAAAGCTCGCAATAGCGAAAAACTGCAACCAGATTGTGTTTCAATCTCAAACAAGCTTATAGATCAAGCTCACCAGGTGGGCGTGACTGCGGTTTCATGGGCGCCCGCTTCAGCACCCAGTTCCTTTGTGGGCCAGCCCTTATATCTCGTTCAGAAGCTTGTTTCCAGTAGGTGTGATAACACAACTAACATTTGGAAATTTTACAATGATTCTTGGCACAACAACGTATTAAACGCATATGACAGGTATGGTAGGTATGGCAGTGTATGGCAGCATATGGTAGGAATGGCAGCGTGCAAACAGACAGCGTTTCAAACAGACAGCATTGTCGGGCAACACATCATTTCGTTAATGCCAAAACAACATTTTAGTAATGTCAGAATAGCGTATAGTAATGTCACTAGCGTTTAACAATGAGGTGCAGCACATGTATGGCAAAGGCAGCGCATTATGTCATGGCAAATGCGTTATGGCAGAGGCAATGCAGGTGTGGCAGAAGAGCATAGGTAATGAAGGCTAGGCCAACGCTATTCAAGGCATCTCAGACCAGTTGCCCAGAGAATAATAACATCCCAATTTTAAACTAACGGATGAATCCTGAGAAGGAAAACAGGCCACACATCATGGCTCTGATACCATGTTAAACACACATGGGGAGCGAGAAAGATAGGAAAGATAAAACATGTGGTACAATTTTTATTCACAAATGATACACATTTATAGTACATGTGGTGACTGTTGGGATTCACATCCCAAGGTCCCGTGGACTGCTTAGTCTCTTTAGCTTCCACACTAACCCATTTAGGATTAGGTGTCCAACAAAACTGCAAACCATTCAATTTGTTAGTAGGGCAATAGAGTTGATGACGGGATGTGTGTCTATGGAGAAATATATTGATACCGGAAACCATGTTGTCTTAGTTCAGATTGGTGATGCCCTTGTCTCTAATGTTCTTATAGACCTGGGGGTAGCCATTAATGTCATGACTAAACAAACCATGGATCAACTTCAGTTATCTCATCTTTGTCCTACTCCCACTATGCTTAAATTGGCGGATAGATCTAAAATCAAGCCAGAAGGAGTATTGGATTATGTGATCATTGCATTAGATTCTTGGGAATATCTTTTTGATTTCATTGTGCTTTAGCCAAAGAACCCAGTAGGAGGACATCCCTTGATCCTAGGTCGGCCATGGCTTGCTACAGCTAATACATATATTGGATTTTGTTCTGGTGACATGTATATTTCTCATGGAGATTCTAGGAAGAAAGCTACCTTATATCCTCCTAATAGATCCATTTAGGAGCTCTGAGATACCTTATGGTTGGATCAAAGCAGTGATGAGGAGACTCAGTCCATTTATCTTATCCATCATTATATTGGGTCTTCACAAGAAGGTGAGATTCAATATTTCCTTAATAATCTAGACACTAGGCCTAATTTTGAGCCATTGAGCCAGATTTTCAGCCTAGATTTCCAAGAAAAGCATGATTCTCATTCTTCTGTACCATTGCCTTTGACCACTCCCTTAAGTGTTCTTGAGCCCGATACTACTCTTGTTGAGATTAGCCCTGGTAAATCCTTGCATATTAGTTCAGATCTAGGCTCATCTCAGCAAGAGCATCTTGAAAACTTGTTCCAGAATCATCTTGGTGCCTTTGCATGGGGTTATGAGGATATGAAAGGCATTCCTCCTGAAACCTGTACACATCATAATTACATTTAGGAAGGACCCTAACCTATCTGACAACCCCAAAGGTGTATGAATCCAACTCTAAAATATGTTGCGAAGGAAGAATTACAAAAACTTTTAGATGTTGGTTTCATCTATCCTATTTTTGACAACAAGTGGGTCGCTCCATTAGTGTTGGCTCCTAAGAAATATGGGAGATTGGGTATTTGTATTGACTATCGAGACTTAAAGAAAGCCACTCTCAAAGATTACTTTCCTCTTCCTTTTATTGACCAGGTTCTTGAAAACCTTGTAGGAAGGAAATACTTTTCATTTTTGGATAGCTTCAGTGGTTACAACCAGATATAGATTGCACCCGAAGATCGGGACAAAACTACTTTTACATGCCCTTAGGGAAAATTTTCTTATAGAGTGCTCCCATTTGGTTTATGTAATGCCCTGACTACCTTTCAAAGGGAAGTCCGGACTATTTTTGCTGATCTAGAATGTGTAGAAATTTATATGGATGACTTTTCTATGTTTGGTGAATCTTTTCAGGAGGCTCTCAAAAATCTGGAAAACGTACTTATTCACTACCAAGAAGCCCATCTTTCCCTGAATGACAAGAAATGCAGGTTAATGTGCAAGGTAGGAGTGTTTCTTGGCCATCTTATTTCTGATAAAGGTATCCATGTTGACCTAGCTAAGTTTGAGATCATTCTACATCTTCCTACACCCAAGAAACAAAGGGAAGTAAGAGGTTTTTTAGGACATGTTGGTTACTGTAAGAGATTCATTGAAAACATTTCTAGGATAGCTACCCCTCTTTTTCAACTTCTAGCTAAGGATAGTGAGTTTTCTTAGTCCAAATCTTGCCAACATTCCTTTGAAACATTGAAGGAAAAGTTAGTACAGGCATAAGTTTTAAGAGGTCCAAACTGGTCCCTACCTTTTCACATTTCCTCTGATGCTTCAGATTTGGCTATTGGTGTAGCTTTAGGACAGGAGGAAAACAAGCAATCCTATGCCATCTATTTTATTAGTAAGAATTTGTCTCCCGCTAAATTAAATTATACAGTTACAGAGAAAGACTTTTTAGCTATGATTTTTTCAATTAACAAGTTCAAGCACTATATTACAAGGTATGAAGTCTTTTTACTTATTAACCATTCCACAATTAAATATTTGATGAATAAACCATTGATTAGAGGTAGAGTGACTAGGTGGTTGTTATTGTTGTAGGAATTTAATATTACAATTGTTGATAGACTAGGAAAATCTAATGTGGTAGTAGATTTTCTTTCAAGATTGAATAATCCTAGTGAAGTAACTCATGTTAATGATGATTTTCCTCGCGAACATCTTTTTTTATGTCAAATGACTCCCCATGTTTTTCTAACATTGCTAACAATTTAGTCACTAGAAAGACACCACCCAACTTGTCCGCTCATGAAAAGTGGAATATTATTCAGAAAATGCTGCATACTGCTGGGTTCAAGGAGATATCTTTTACACTCGTCCAGATTTGATTATTTGTATATGTGTAAGAGAGGAAGAAGTGTTTGAAATTTTAAAATCTGCCCATGAAGAACCTTATGGAGGTCACTCCACTGATAAGTGGACTGCATATAAGGTATTGCGCGCTGGCTACTTTTGGCCTTCCTTGTTTAAGGATGCCAAACAATGGATTAGGCGGTGTGATAGTCATTATCAAATGGGCCAGCCTAATCAAACCAATGAGATGCCTTTATGCCCTCAAGTTATGATTGAGCCTTTTGAAAAATGGGTTATTGATTTTATAGGGCCAATAAATCCAACTTCATTAAGTAAAAAGCATATTTTGGTTTGTACAGATTTTGTTACAAAATGGGTAGAAGATAGAGCTGTTTCCTTTGCTACAGTAAGGGTTGTTGTCAATTTCATTTTTACTAAAATTTTTACTAGATTTGGTGTTCCTAGAGAGATTGTTTCTGACAATGGTCCACAGTTTATTTCTAATCTGGTGCAGGGTGAGATGGAGAAATATAAGATCTGACATAGGAAATCTATGCTATATCACCCACAAGAAAATGGCCAGTGGAATCCAAGAACAAAGTCATTGAGTCCATCCTCACAAAAATAGTAAATATGCATCGTAAGGATTGGGCTAAAAGATTACCAGAAGATTTATGTGCATACCAAACCACTTGGAGAAACAGCATGGGACATACACCATATGAGCTGGTATATGGAAAACAAGTCTTGTTGCTAATCAAATTCCAGATCAAAACCTTTAGAACTGAAATTAAGTTGGGGCTAGATCTCTCTGAAACACGACACCAACATCTCCTTCAATTGAGTGAGCTGGATGAATTTTGAAGGGATGTTGTTTAGCAAAACATATTGATTCAACAACAACGCAAAAGGTGGCATGACAAGTCTATTAAGAAAAAGTAGTTTCACCCAGGTGATTAGGTACTCCTTTATGATTCTAGATTTAAATATTTCAAAGGAAAATTCCATACATGCTGGATGGGACGTTATGAGGTGGTTTGATTATTTGTGAATGGAGCGGTAGAGATTAAAACTATTGATAGATAGAGCTCAATGTTCTTGGTGAATGGACATAGATTAAAGAAATATTTTCAGCCACTTGCTAAGAAGGATTTTACATAGCAAGTCCAACAACAAATTGAGACAGTAGTGATGGATGGTAACACCAACCTGTTCAAAACATGAACTCTTCTTCTCCTAAAAAAGAAAAAAGAATGTAAATATATATATATATATAATATATATATATATAGATATAGATATTAGTAAAGAAAATATATTTTCCTCTAATTATGAAAATCAGTTTGTTGACATGATTGCAAAAGGATCAACTTGAAAACCAGCTTGCTGGCGGGAAGATAAAAAATTGCTAATAAAAGGAGAATGTTGCTTGATCTTTATATGTGCTAGCTACCACCAAGACGAAGCAGGTTCAGTAGAACCAACCCTTACACAAGTTTGGGGTAAGTAGCATGGTTATTTTTCTTCAAATAACACCTAATTGTCGCTACAGATATTTTTTCTTGCACCAGTACAGGTAGACTTTCCAAAAAGATATTATGCCTTTCTTCATGTCCCATTTTCGTAATTCCCCATCAATTTTCTTCTTCAACCCCAGAATGATTATCTTCCCATATTCTTTTGAATTCACCCTATTTGTTTCGTAAATCCTACTTTTATCCATTGAATTTTTTTCCCTATCACACTTCTGTTTATGCCATCTTGATGGTACTGCACCTGGAATCCCTGTCATAAACTTCCATCCCATTCTAAATTTTTTCCTTTTTCCCACTTCCTTGTTCCCCCATGAGCTTATTGCAGGATCTAGTGCAAAACGAGCAAAAGGATGTGCTCAGAAATACCAAAGAAATGGCAAAGCAAACCTTCCATATGGTTGAGAAAGTCATGTTAAAGTCCAGCGTATGTTCTACCAAAATTGCCTGTTTTTTTCTTCTTCAACAGATTTTCTACGTGCACCATTGCAAGCACGTTAAAATATATAGTAGTGTAAGCAGAATAGTGCAAGCAGAGCAGTGCAATATAGGCAATGCAAGTAGACAAGTGCAAGCATGCACCCTATCAGAGATATAATGCATTTTGTTTTTTCCATGCAATATAGCGTGCATCATAAAGAAGTGGTTATTATCAAAAATTAAAAGAAGTCTTTTCATTCGATCGTTAAGCACTTTATGTTATCATGTATTAATTAGGGAGAAAATTATTTAAGTAAAAATTGTTTATGGTTAGAAATTTTGATCATTTTAATGAATGCTAAAGGTATTTTTAATGAATTATGAAGATGATGTGGATTATGTAACCACTACTTGGCTATGATTACACCCCTTGTGAAATGATCCTTTATGTCCTCCATTTGAAATCATTACCTAACCTAACAATTAAATCACTGTCGCAAAGTACCTCTAATTAGTTTGACACACCTTTCAAAAGATGCTACACGTCCATGGTGATTTAAGGGATGCATTAAGTGATAATTTAAATGATTGGATGGTGAGTTGCAAAAGGGAAGTGGATGGTTGGTCCCTTATCCATAAGAATTCGTCTTCCTTGCTTCTTTCATGGAGAAGAGATTTGGACTCTTCATAGCTATTAAGTAATGATGCCTCCTGTTAGAAATGAGTCGTTGTCCCTCAGGAAAGTAGAGAAAACCGTTGAATACCACAATAGTCTTTCACTATTGTAAGAATCAACATTTCTTCAGTTTTTATAAAGGTTTTATATGCATGACAGGGAGGTGGCCCTGCAATTTTTCAACAGTTTTAAGAATGGCTGAGCCAAAATTGGCCCCTTGAGGTTTGAGGTCATAGAAGAATTCATCACAGAGGTGACAGGGTTAGATAACATTAGCGAGCAATGCTTCAAGAATAAGAAGTTAGAGAAAAAGTGGTGGCGCTGATTTATCATTGGCAAGGAAATGTAGGTGAATTAGAAGAAGGCCATTGCCCGCAGCGCCCTACTGGATCAGTGGTGAGATCTCCTTTATATTTTGCAGAAGTTTTTGACCTACGAGGGACACTATTCCTTCAAATTTGTTTACCATTTCGAAATATTGTTGCATTTCAAATTGGACTGACACTTCCAGCGAAAAATCAATTTCCCGCACTTCTTGCTCAGGGGTTTAGAGAGGATGGCCAAGGGTGTGCAAACTGTACGAGAATACCAAGCCGACTAAAAATTATACCATCATGGGTTAATCAAGATCTTGGTCAAGAAGGAATTGGAGGCCAAAGGAATGACATTGGTAGCATTATAAGAGCAGTTACACAAGAAGACACCCACTGGGAAAAGCACAGAGGACCCTGCTAGTCTAAGTGCAAGTAGTGGTCTGGTTAAAAACAATGTCGGAAGTTATTCTCGCACTAGTACAAAAAAGAAGAGACTCATAGAGATAGTGAAAGAGGAAGCCCCATCTTTGAAGAAGAAAATGACCAACGCCTCCATTGAGAATAACACCTCCCCTCAAACTACCTCTCCAGTGCATACAAGTGCCTCTGAAGGGCATAATTTGTCAGTCCTTATGGATGCGATGGTCCACTCCAAAAGAATATAATTTGAAGAAATTGAAGATGATGCCTTTCTGGATAATTTTATCCAAAAACCTAACAAGAAGAAAGAAGAAACAAGTGCAAGCAAGGATTCGGATGAAGGGTCAGATGCTGATATGGTGCAATCCCCATTTCGACAAGGTACTGAATCCCCTTCGATAGTAGTTAAATAGAAGGAAGCACAAGGTACTGAAATGCCTCCACTCGACAAGTCAGAGACACAAGTCTCTCATTTTAGTAGTCGTATAGCCGAGTTGGAACACTAAGTTCAGAATTTAGAAGAGCTTTTGGTTAAAGAATAGGATGACAAGCAGCATAGTAAGGAAGAATTGACCGCCGAGGTCAAGAGGCAAAAAAGAGAAGTCAGGGTGTGGAATTATCAAGATTCGTAGTGTTTTAAGCATCTCAAGAAGGTGACAAAGAAATTGAAGATCAAAGAGAAGAAGTCCAAGACAGTGCAGGCTGGCATCAATATTACAGTATAGGATTGGAGTGAACCACTCAAAATTTTGAGGCTTTTTTTTAAGAAGGTAAAAAGTTGTGTGAGGACACACAACAACTTAGGCATGGGAGGGTGTTAGTCCCCTAAATTTTCCCCATTATTTTCCATTTCTCCTTTATAAAACACAACTATTTACCTATGTTTTACCCTATTCACATACCCTCATCCTGTACTAGTCCAAGCATGATGATATATTTCAGATGTACTTTATTTTTCATATTTTATTTCAATTTAGAATTTAATTAATTATATAATTCATATTTCTTACTTTTAAATCACTTTTGTAACTTATCCTTATCTCCGATAAATACTTGGTAAATAAATCCACTTAATGTGACTGTTGATTTAAGTGCAGGATCAGATCTCGCACTATTGCTAGCATAGCGAATCCACACAGCATATCCAAACTTCCCTAACCATCGCCACATTTTGTGCATCGTTGGCCACGAAGACCAGATCATTCAAAGGCAACCAAGGACAAAACTGAAGTTGCATATTGCTTGAACGGAAGCTAAAGATTTGGCCCATGGCTAGCAAGTTCAATTGTCTATATTTAAAAGTTGAGAGGCTAAAACCTACATTTATTAATGAAAACGGTTGAATGAGTGGCCTGTAGTAGGTTTAGTAGTTACGGCCTTGGGCCGATGGTCTATAAATCACAGAATGTAGATAGAATTAGGAGGATGGAAGATAAAGGAGATAAAAACACTGTGTTCCAAACATATTGTATATTTTGTTATCGCCTAAATCTGGGCTGGACACTGTATTCCACGATGTACTTTTCCTTTGCAACTTAATAGAAAGAAGGAGCTTCACCTCATGCCTTTCAAATCTTATCTGATCTTCTAAGCCACTGAGTATGATCTAAGTTACTGAGTAGCATCGTTTCTTAGAAGGGAAATGAGTTGGCTAGCTAGGGCCTAGCCAACCCAGCTGGCTAGTGGATCCATTGTGTGAATTAGTTAGATTTACTTTCCTGCAATTTCCTTTCATGCAATTTATTTCTGTTGGTTTTCCTAGTCTGGTCCAAGTAGGAGGAATGAACCTGCACCACTGCATGTTGGTGTGTTTAATCCTTTTCCCTTTCCTGCTATTTATTCTCATACAATTCCTTTTCTTTGTTTTTCCTCGCTTGGTCAAAGCAGGAGAAATGAACCTGCAACAGTGCACATTTATGTGTTGCAGCAAGTATTTCTAGTCTCTTTCATGCAATGTTTCTTTTCCATTCTGCTAAGTAATGTATATGCAAATGGAAGGTTGAATCTTTAGTGTTTGTTTCTAGTTATGGTTATTTACTTTCATTTAACATGCGATTAAGATTGGAAAAAATTATTTTTACATGTGAAAGTTATTTCTGCAATTAAGTTTCATTTGCAATAGTTAATGCTTATTTATAGAATCGATAACTAAGTGCAAGGAACTCTGCTCAGGTACAAGAATTAGTTTCTTTCCACATGATCCGAGTGATCAGAACCCTTGAGGTTCGAGCCCTTACATGAAGTCAAGAATCTTTTGTAAGACACAACTTATACCTCTTGCATAAATCTTTGTGCCTGCACTAGTCCAAGTAGATTGTGATAAGTGCAGGACTGACTAGTGCAAGAAGGAAAACCTTTAAGAAAGTATGTTTAAGGGCCCACTTTATGAGACTACTAAAGTATTTCTACTACAAAGGAATATAAGCAAATACTCAGTGATTAAATATTGCTCAATTGGAATTATTGTCTTTTTATTTTGATTCCTCTGCAAATGCATTCTTTCTTGTTCCAGCACTAGGTTACTTTGACGATTTAGTTGTCTTTTACTTGTTCCAATTCAATTTTGCAAGTTCCCATTTAAGAAAGTAGGAATTTACCTAAGAAAGTTTCATACCATCTCTGACATTGCCTGTGCTTCGTCTATAAGTTTACGGATCCCATGAGTTGACAATTAAGTGTTGAGAAGTTTTCTTAAGTGTAATTCTTGCATCCAACACACGACATCCACGATCATAAAAATCAAGGTGATGGATAATAGCATCCTCATGATCTGACAAATCGTAGAGAGGGGATGATGAAAAATGAGAAATTTCACCCTCTATGTTTTTGGAAATGTAAGATGAGAGATTGGGAGGATCTGAGAAGAGAAATTTGTCATCTCCGCAATTGAATGAATAGTTGGCATCACATGTTTTGTGTGAATGATCATAAATATAAAAATATGGAAATGAATTTCAACCATATGGAATAGAAATAGCATAATCATTGAGATGACAGGATAAAACGAATGAGGTATAGATAAAAGGAGTTCATCCTCCACCACAGATTCTTATTGAGAATCCCACACTTACTCATAAAAAAGTATAGTGTAGATTGGTTGTTCAAAACCAACTCCGTACAGTGTTTGATCCTTGTGTACATCACATCTGAGATCTGAGATGGATGAACACAACACACCAAAATTGGGATGATCAAAGGCTAAGGAGATGAAACTACATCACAACTATTGACCTTGCCAGCCAAATCTACGTAGAAATACTGAGTAGCTTAGGTAGAAGGAGATGGGGATAGTTCAAAAAGTGGATTCACAACTTCTCCCACCTCATCCTGTAGAGCCAGAGCTATTTGATAAGAGGGGGACAGAGGGTTACTTGGGAGAGCGAACTTGTCCATATCAGACTTAGAATTTCTAACACCGAGGTATGTTGGGAGAGGTTCGAAAGTGTCTAACTCATGTGGATTATTTGAAATGTGAACAAGATATTGAAATCTTTCCTCCAAAATTTTTTAGTCAACTTCATCTTTTGGAAATTCATAACAGTAATGAAGAAAATGATCGTGAAAATGCTCAAAAAATTCATCAGGCAATTTTCACAATTTTAATTTGTTTTTATTAAGTTCTATAAAGTCATAAAGAATGAAAGAATGACATAATTCAATGAACATGTGATCAAAAGAGTGTATAGAGGCTACATGCAATGTGTGAAACCATTGCTTTGTGCACTCTTCAAACGTGAAAGTGAAAAACCCATAGGAAATGCCATCCGACGGGACATCATTCCTGTCACAGAAGTCAGCACAGAGGAAACTATGTGTCTAAACAAGGGTGTTCCATTATTGCCATTGAACTTATGTTTGTACAAGTCATCTATAACTCTCATCGCCACATTAAAATCAATAAATTTAGAGAAACATGTCGGGGTTGTGATTTGGACAGAAGTCATGAAGGATTTGCAAAAATTCAAAACAGACTTCAAGGGCTCAACTTGTCATCTAGACCTCCTCCTAGTGCTAGAAATTTTGACGTTGCTATACTCACCAACATTCAAGTGATATCCATGATATGAATTCCTAACTATACCTCAAATTGTTTGGATTAAGAGTCCCAACAGTGGGTGGTAGTTTAATTCCTTGACCATGGTAGCACGGAGACATAAGACAACTTTTAATGAGAGTGAGTGTGTGACCCTATGGAGATTCAAGTGTGATCCATAAAGATTCTGACACATAGAGGGGAAAAGTCTGACCCTTAGAAGCTTGTAATAATTCATAACTTGAAAGGAACAAATGAGAAGAATGACATCGCAAGCTAAAATTTGGAATAGTCCACAAATTAAAGTGATGGGTTCATCCAACAACACACATTCAATATGATTCATACAATTGCAAACAAACTAGTTCATAAGAAAATGAATAAGTTAAACAACATAAATTTATAAAGCAACCAGAATAATCCAACTACAATAACAACATATGCATGAAAGTTTGTTGGCTCTATTATTATTATTATTATTATAAGTGAAAGTTCCATTCGTACATACACCATTGACTACCACTAGCCCCAATAGTGTAACATTACATTCACGAACACCTACTCCTCCAAAGAAGGATACTCAATCTATGCTATGGGGATGCCAAGGCTCATCATAATACTCCCAAGCCTTTCCTAACCCTAAGCCTAGCAAAAATCTGGGCTCCCAAAACCCTGTTCTATGAGCTATGAGGTTCTATTTATAACAAAGGGTGGTGTGGCCCTTGACATCCCCCTTTTTGACTCTTTTACTACCCTCATGAATCTTCAAATTATTGACAAATGAAAATCAGTACATATTATAATGACCTTTTACATTCCACTAATGACACTTACAATTTCAATTACAACATATTTACAGATAATGTTACATTTTCCACATGTACCCATGTAACATAAAATAAGCTAGAGACAACCTAACAAGAAAAAACACTATCACTTTGAAGTTTGGGGAAATACCAACTTAGCAACATCCACTTGGTGCTTCTTGGTGACATATTGATTCCAAGTTTGGTACTATGTGATGATATCATCAAACTACTTAATGGTCTCTTTCTGATAGCGGACTATTTCCTCCATAACATCCAGGTATATGGTCTTGGAACTTGTATCCAATTTGTCCTAAATCATGTGCAGCATGGTCTTGACCATGACAAGACCACCAATGTACTTCTACATGTGATTTTTGCTCAACTCCAATTCATCCTTGGTGGCCTCTCCCATTAGCTTCTCCATGTACCCATCAATCTCTAGCTGGACTTGGTTCTTAAGTCTATCCTTGGGGAGGGAGTCGATTGATGGGATCCTATGCATTCTCACCATGACATCAAAATTCTTGTACAACTGCACATATGAGGACTATATGTTGTTGATGAATGGGGTGAGTTTCTCATAGTTCTAGATCTAGATCTAGAAATTTTCTTTCCCCAACTTTGACTTTGGCTTTATCTTCTTTAGGAAGTGAAGCGGGGCCCTTTTGTACCGCATTGTCCACTCTTGCAAATGGGCGATAGTAGCATGTATGTTCCTGACAGTTTAAAAAAAATATTTTCTCTACTACTATAATCCATGCACATGGACAATTGCTTTATGCATGGTTACAAATCTGTCATAGAGCTTCCACATTGTAGTTTCAGGTGTTGATAGTTCAGCAAGTATCACTTTCCTCATTTCTCCCATTGAAGAACCTACACTCTGCACTTGATGTTGTTCTGTCTCTTCCCTAACAACCCTTTATTTCTTTGCCATTTTTTTCATTGTCAGCCAACATGAACTTAAAATTTGAGCTCATTTCTCCTCCATAGTCCAAGGTATCATTAGTAAGGGAAGTTGGATGCTTTTTCATATCTGACCCTATCACCCTTTCCTTGATGAATGTAGATGATGTGTGATCATCTAGAAAGTGCCTCCTCTGCTCCTGTAAAATCCTCTTCTGCAACTAATCAAATGTTATGTTGTACACATCCATGAACAAATCATCATCAAGGGGAACAACTTCTCCTTGCTTTCTTAGGACTAGTTCTGAGACTAGTGATGTTGGAGACCAATATATGACCTCCCACACTCTTGGCATAAGGTCGTTGTCTTCATTTTATGGCTCTTGTTCCAACTCCATTTATGTAACTTCAATTAGTTTCTCAATCTATTGATCAATATTCTAATCCTACATCTATTCACCCACTTCTTTCACTTTCTGTTTTTCTAATCCCTCAACCTGT
Organism: Pinus taeda; assembly: GCA_000404065.3. NCBI lineage: Eukaryota > Viridiplantae > Streptophyta > Pinopsida > Pinales > Pinaceae > Pinus > Pinus taeda. The sequence goes on from APFE031439805.1 coordinate 189,825, forward strand.
ATGGGTGTTGTTTTCTCTGTTATCACACCTTTCCTTTCTTCTTCTTCCTGTTTCCACTTCTCTTCTCTTTCTCTCCTCCTAAGCTCCTACTCTTCCTTCAACTTCTTCTTTGTCTCCTTTAGCTTAATTTTTTCCTCTTGTAGCCTCTTCTTTTCTCTCCTCCTCTTGATGAGCTTTGCTATTGCAACAAGAATGTTGCAACTCCCAAGGCTACCGACTTTAACTATCAACTCGAGGTTCGTACAAACTTAAGAGGTATCGACATTATATGTGTAGCATACAATGTGTCCTTCCTTTATTGTCATGATGTAATGGAGTTCATGTATTGAAGTCAAATCCTAAACTAATTGCATAAAATGAAATGCTTGAAATGGAACCCTAACCTATTGCAAGAAAGAAAGTACAAGGAAAGAGAATGAAATCAAATGCTAAAATACACCATTTTCTAACTAACTCCTAAGAGGATTTTCTTCAAAAGAATGATAAGTTAACATGTATGCAATCCTACTATCCTAAGCATGTAGAATCAAACCATCAAACCTTCTACTGCTATGTGGGTAAATGAAAAAAAAAAAATTGTTTTTATTTTTGTCTTTTTGTCTTTTTGTCTTGATGAAAATGAGGTGGTAGTCTATAATTCGACTACGATTAACTTTGTAACCAATCAGCTGTGCACAAATAGATTCTGTATATGGATTTTCACCCTGAGAGTCCCGCTTATCTAACCAATCACTGTCGGTCCCTCGTTGACTTCTCCTTTTATAAAGCGCTTCAATCCACGCCGTTGATCTCACTTCTCCAGATCCAACAGATATCGTGTTGTCTGCTAACCAACTAACCCGGATGATTTCCACCATCAATGTGACCCATCCAATAGAACGGATGTCATGCAATATCGCACAAAATCTTGTGCGACCAATATGAGGTCGAAAGTGAGTGAGAAAAGTGGTTTTCCCATGCTACGTGTCACCCGCTAAGGTTAATCGTATGAATTTTAGGAATATTGTCTACAGCCTTTAGGGAATGCTAGATATTGCTTCCCACTTATCAATACCACCCACGTGCTTAATTCATACTTTTAATAAAGGCATTTAAGAAAAGGTTTAATGCTTAAACTCAGTATTAGCGCTTAACACTAATTGACTGAGATTAAAATGTATGAATAGGCAAAAATACCTGATTAGGGTCCATAACACCGATACACAGTCATAAGAGAATTTATGCACCAAAACAGTGCGTCCACACCACACTTCAATCAAATATTCAACAAAATGGAAATTACAGAGTCTTGGCCCTCTCGGCTTGATTACAACCATTTTTTTGACCTTTGTTTCAATATCAAACCATATCTTTGTCACACCTCTCGCTTACTCACTCTATTCTCGATAATCTCTCTATCATTACATTCTTTCCTCTTTTATGAATCAAATCCTATCCAAACTGCATCGAAAACTCAGTCTCTATTTTTATCACTCAACCATTAAATCCCTATTCTCAAGGTCTAATACACATCTATACTAACACTCATATCTTAGTCTAAAAATAATACGGTGATCTAATTATTACAATAATTAAAGCAAAGATAAATTAGAGATATCCAACTATCTAGATTTGGAAATAAGAAGACTAATCCAAGCAACTCAATGATTATTATAAACTTCCAAAGCTTTTCCAAGGATGAAATAATGCTTGTGATCCTTTAAAATAACTTACATCAACCATTTAAATCAATCCTACAACAATAAGTCATTAATACTAAATGAAAAAATAGAAAGAAATAAAAACTAGAGATGCATGTGAATAAGAAATCAAAAGAAGGAAAGAAAATGATACAAAAGGGCTCTGATGCTCCTTGGATGGCCAAACCCAAGGAAACTCAGACCTATGGAGGGGAAAAATATTTAGAAGCTGAACATGACACCAATCTTGATCATTTTCATCAATAGAATTGCATCCCTGCAAGAAAATATGATGGAGCTGCAAAAATACAAGCTCTCTCCACACTAACACTAATGAAAATCTCCCCCTAGAGGAAAATTCAACATGGTACTTATACAAAATGATTAGGAATCATTCCCCATGAATGGATGAATATTTCCTGACCAAAATCCCTTGATTAGTGGATCTACTTGTTATTTATTATTGATCCTCCAATAGTAGCGAACAAGTCCCTAAATTATCTACTCCCCCACACTTCATAATATTCCCAATATTCTCATAATATTCCACAAAAATAAATAATATTAGGCACAAATATTCAATTATTCATAAACGTTCCTAATGAATATATTAAATTTAAAAATAAATTATCTAATGCAAAAGGGGAGGATTAATATGTTGAAGGATGGTCATAGGCCTTAAGATATTGTTTAATTTAAAGGCATGGGCCTTAATTTATGTCTAATTTAGAGGCCCATCATACCCCCTGCTAAAAGTGTTGCTCATCCTCTAAGCAACTTGGTGTCCTCATTGTGCCTCATCCATGGCCTAGGTGGCCTCTCTCTTGTGCATTAAGTATATTGGTTGCAAGTTCTACAAGGACAAGCCCAAAAACATATTTGTGCAAAGAAAAATCATTTTTTCCTGAGACCATTAGCTTGCCTTCTTCCCCTTATTCAAAATTGGTTCTTGAATATTTTTCAATTTGGCAAGGTCTTCCACACCCTTATCAACCTTATACTACCTTTTTCTACCATTTGAACACCTCTAAGACCCTCAAAATGCATTTAGATGAGAACTAGGACATCCTATAGGAATTCCTGTCAAAATTGCAGGAAACAAGTTTTGAGCGTAAATGACAAACTGGGGTTAGGGCAGGCCCTAAACTTGACTCTGATGCATTTCTCCCATTTTTGGGCCTTAGAAAAAATCTAGAAAGATATTGGCGACCTTTTGGAACACCTCTTTTCATCACTGTAGATTGATTTATATTTTGATGGTGAACGCCTTATTTCTTTTTGTTGCCTTCCTCTTCTCCCTTGTGGCCTAGATGATTGCCTAATGGCCTTGGAGTTCTGTATTTTTATTAGGTCTCTCTTAGGCATTTTCATTTCGGGTTTTAACACAATTTTTCTTTTCTTCCTTCTTGTAGCAGCATTTTTCCTCCCTGTAGTAGTCATTCCTTCTTCCTTCAAAGTCTTCTAATTGTATGGGAGTGAGGAGAAATGATGAAGAGGGATTGAATGATGATGTTAGGGCTCAAAGGGAGTAGCGTAGGCTTGTGAAAATGGAAAGGATGCTCTTGTTTGTTTTTTTTTCAAGAATGAAATGGGATGGACAAATGATGAATAAATACTGAATATGAAGTGTATGGAAGGCTTGGTGTAACGACTTGCAGTTTTGCCGATATGCGACTATGACCGGGTGGAGAGCATGTGTGGGTGGAAGCCTGAATGGATAGTAGGTTGGATGAAGTGTGATTGTGGTTGGTGTGCAAGCTTCAGAAGTTATGGAGGCCGACCCGTACTTGAAGGGAAGACGACAGTGTGTTTTTGGAGAAGTAGGGGTGTGTGAAGCATGGAGGACGAGTCGGCTGGGTGAGCCAACTTGCCCTACCATGTGTATACATTGGGAGAGAGTGGAGCTCATTCCAACAATCGTTCAACGCTCAACACATAAGTATCTTTGCTCAAGGGAGTAAGGTGCAGGTCGAAGTCCACAAAGCTAAGGAGGAGAGGCGCAGATTGAGATGTGCTCGTTCTTGGGCAAGGCTGCGTGGAGGAGACTCGCTTGACTCGGTTGTGGGTGAAGGGAACTGGCAGGAGCGCTCGGCGGTTGGGTGAAGGTGTGCAAGGCTGTGTGGTGCCCGACAGTCGGTTGAAGCGTGCACGGGTGTGTGGCACCCGATTTTTGCAAAGGTGCCCAACGGTAAAAACAGAGGAGCACTCGGTTTGTGCAACATATTGGCACGGGTGTCTTCGCGACTCGGGTGAGTGCCCACCCATTGTGCAAGTGTGTACGGTGACTTGCTGAAGTGTTGAGATTGTGGACGGAGGTGTGTCTCAGTTGGAGGCACCCATGTGTGGTGACTTAGAGGCGCGCCCAAGTTGGGCAAACAACACAATCGTGCGATAAGGTGAAAGACGCGTTGGTGAAGTCGTGCAGCGACTGTGCGGAGGTGCCGACGAGCTAGGGAATCGAGTTTTGCCTTGGATTGTAAATTTGGCTAAGTATAAAACTTGGGATTTCTAAGTATACTTGTAAATATTTGTAAACTATTGTATAATATATTGTTGGGCAAACTCATTGTTGAGGGAGTTGCCCCTCCCTTTATACTATGCAATTGTGTTCATCATTTATAATTGCTGTTGATAATGAATGTATATGGGTATTCATTGGTATAAAGGACAAAGAAATAATACTTGGTTGAGAAACACAAACTAAGTAGGAATAAGTGGTTAGGGATAGTCCATGAACATAAGTATTGGTGAAAAGAAAGTGTTCAGTGCTATCGTACCTTGCCTAGCATGGTTGGAAGACTACTGCCGGCCTGGGGGTGTGACAGTTAATATCAAAGCTCAGTTGGAGATGGTGCTAGAGCAAGGTTTCTCATGACGAAGTGCAAGTGTATCTACACTTGGAAGCTTGGAATTTGAAGACAGTGAATTAGGTACTTGCAGGTGAAGGAAGCTGTTTCACACAAGCGGAACAAGGGCTGGTTCAGGTTGTAGGCATCTTGGTGAAGCTATTGTATGGTCGAAACTAGATTTCAAAGAAGAAGGAGGATGTTAGCGATGGCAGCTGAATCTCAGGCTCGGTCTAGTCATGGTGCAAAGGATGCTACTATGGCATTAATTAAAAAAGTGTTGGAAAGGATGGAGGACTTAGAGGCTTACTAGAATAAGAAGATGGACTTGGTCGTGAGGGATCAAGAGGCCAATTCGAAGATGAAGGAAGAGCTCAAGGAACTCTGGACTCAACATGAGTACACTGATCTTATGTGTACACAACTTGAAGTAAGGGTCAAGGAGGCTGAAGAGGCAAGAGACCGGGGTCTTGCAGAGATCGTGGACTTGCATAAATCTCTTGATGAAGCCAGAGATGAGATCATGGTGCTGAAGAAGGCCGTGAGGCATAACTCAGATGGAGGAGTGCGTCATGTGAAAGTCAAGGAACTGGAATCTTACGATGGTACAAGGAGTGCAAAGACTCTTAGCAACTTTCCATGGGACATGGAGCAATACTTGGAACAATTGGGTCTATCTGATGATGAGAGGAAGGTCAAGATAGCTGCTGAGTTCTTGACAAAGGATGCTAAGATGTGGTGGCGAAGACAGATGGATCAGATTTCCAATGGCAGTGTTGGTGACATTACTTTGTGGGATGAGATGAAGAAAGCTTTGCAGACCCATTTCAGTCCTCAGGATGAAACGTGGGAAGGAAGGATGAAGATAAAATTCATAAAGAAGATAGGGAACCTTCAGACATATTAGCGGGATTTTGCAAGTGCGGTTTTGGAACTTCCTGACATGGCGGAGAGGGACAAGGTGTTCAATTTCATTATTGGGTTGAAGCCTTGGGCACGCAATGAAGTGAAGAGACAGATGATTAGAACACTTGAAGAATATTTTTCTGTTGTGGATAAGTTGGTGGAGAATTATGATGAGACTTCTGATGATAGGAAGAAGAAGTTTGATAAGCTGAAAGAAAAGAAGAAAGAGGATGCTTCAAAATCAGATGATAAGTCGAACACGAAGAAAGCTTTGAAGTGTTGGATATGTGTGAACCACATACGGTGAATAATTGTCCTTCTAGACCGAAAGTGGCTATGATTGCACAATCTAATGTGAAGGATGAAGAAGATTCTGTGGGGACAATGCATATACTTGGTGCTACTGCTGCTACAGAGATGATCTCTTAGAGGGATCCTAAGAGGAACAAGTTGGAGTATGTTCGGATGAAGGTTGGAGATGCTGATATACTCATTATGGTGGATAGTGGGGCCTCTCACAACTTCATGGGATAAGATACTACGAGAAGAATTGGGCTAAAATTTGTACTGGTGAAGGAACAGATAAAAACAGTCAATTCTCCTCCTGATGATGTTCTTCGTGTAGCTGAAAGGTGGACACAACACTTGGTGAGTGGACAGGGAAAGTCGACTTCACTATAGTGTGGATATATGACTATGAAGCTGTGCTGGGAATGGAATTCTTGAAACAGTTTGATGCTATGATTGTTCCACATTTGAAGAAGCTGTACATTTACGATGGAAGGGAGGATGTACCCATTGGTGTGCCTACCATTGGAGTGACAAAGCCTGATTGTAAGTTGGCAGCGATGCAAATGGAGGGCGAGAAGTGGAAGGAAGACATGAGTAAGCGGTTGTCTATGGTTGAGACAAAGCTTACCGAGCAGGCATTGGTCATCAGGACACTTTCAGATAGTATCTTGGATTTGTCGAGAAGGCTAGAAATGGTCGAGGATGATGATGATGATGAGGCATATGTGAGGCCGAATATCCGGGAGGAGGATCGAGTCACTTATCTGCAGAGGATGGAGATTGAAGATCCTGACAGATAGATTGAGTTGATTAGTGAAGGTCAGCCTTCAGGCTCTACTCCCTCCACATATTCTTAGATGGACAAGAAGATGGGGCTCATTGTTAGCTGCTCATGGTAGTGAGTCCTTATAACAGGTTGAGCAGGTATGACAGATGGTGTAGGGATGACTTGACATCAAGCATCATGACATGTTGTAGATGGGATGGAGTTTCCATGGACCTGAGCATGGGTGAGATTCTTAATGAGTCTGAGATGTGGTAGAAATCCGAGATAGACTGGTGAAGGCATAAGGATGTTCACTCTCATGGCTTGAGCATGACAGTTGGATTAGCTACCCAACTAGTTCAAACATGGGGTACAAAAGTGCACAAAGAGGTGTTGGAATTAGGAAGACAAGGAGGATAGTTCACAGGATGAGGACAACACATGGTGGAGATGGAAGTTCTACATATGTTGCAGGGATGTTTGCAGTATGTGGAGGAGTTGACATCATGGACCGCGGATGAGACAAACATTGATGATGATCTTGGTGGATGGCTACCAGGATGGTATGTTGTTGAGGATGACAATGATTTCAGGTGAAGGAGGATGTAACGATCTGTAGCTCTGCCGACGTGTGACCGCGACTGGGTGGAGAGCACACACGGGTGAAAGGCTGAACAGACGGTAGGTTGGACGAAGTGAAACTACGGTTGGTGTGCAAGCTTCCTTGGGTGCGCGATAATGAGTTATGCACATATGAGGAGGGTGAGCTGACTTATTCGTGTGGGAGCATGGTTTAGAAGTTATGGAGGCCGACCCATACTTGAAGGCAAGCCGACAGTGTGTTTGTGGAGAAGTAGGGGTGTGTGAAGCATGGAGGACGAGTCGGCCGGGTGAGCCAACTCACCCTGTTGTTTGTATATATTGGGAGAGTGTGGAGCTCATTCCAACAATCGTTCAATGCTCAACACATAAGTATCTTCGCTCAAGGGAGTAAGGCACGGGTCAAAGTGCGTAAAGCTAAGGAGCAGAGGTGCAGATTGAGATGCGCTCGTTCTTGGGCAAGGCTGCATAGAGGAGACTCGCTTGACTCGGTTATGGGTGAAGGGCGCGGGCAGGAGCACCCGGTGGTTGGGTGAAGGCGTGTATGGGTGTGTGGCGCCCGATAGTCGGTTGAGGCGTGCATGGGTGTGTGGCACCCGACTTGTGCCAAGGTGCCTGACGGTGAAAACGAAGGAGCGCCCAGTTTGTGCAACGTCTTGGCATAGGTGTCTTCGCGACTCGGGTGAGCACCCGCCCATTGTGCAAGTGTGCACGGTGACTTGGTGAAGTGTTGAGATTGTGGACGAAGGTGTGTCTCGGTTGGAGGTGCCCGTGTGTGGCGACTTGGAGGTGCGCCCATGTTTGGAGAACAACACGATCGTGCGACAAGGTGAACGAAGCGTTGGTGAAGTCGTTTGGCGACCGTGCGGAGGTGACTACAAGCTAGGCAACTGAGTTTTGCCTTGGATTATAAATTTGGCTAAGTATGAAACTTGGGGTTTCCAAGTATACTTGTAAAGCTTTTTACAATGTTGTATAATATATTGTTGGGCAGACTCATTGTTCAGGGAGTTGCCCCTCCCTTTATACTGTGCAATTGTGTTCATCATTTATAATTGTTGTTGATAATGAATGTGTATGGGTATTCATTGGTATAAATGACAAAGAAATAATACATGTTTGAGAAACACAAACTAAGTAGGAATAAGTGGTTAGGTGTAGTCCACGAACATAACTATTGGTGAAAAGAAAGTGTTCGGTGGTGCCGCACCTCACCTAGCACGGTTGGAAGACTACTGTGGGCTTGGGTTCATGACACTTGGAGTGCTGTGGTGACTTGGCCTTTGGAAAAAATTTATTCTTTTAAATATTGTCCTCGTTCCTTTAAATCACCGCCCTTCATAATTTTACTTTCCCACATGGCATCAGTGAAGGAGTGAGTTGCAATTAACTAGCTAAGGGAGGCTAAGACTGTTGACCAATCATTAGCTTATAAAACCTCATCTCTCATGCATTCACAAAAAATTTCTAACTATAATATGCTCAAGAGAAGAGGTCAAGAATATTTCATACCTGTACCTACATGATGGTTGTTGGAGAGACATGATGCTGCTACTCAGTTGATGTTGATGTGAAATTTTGGATGGTGATACTAATGATCCTGATGATGCTTCTAAGCTCTGGAGGAGCTTCTTTGACCTCTCGGTCTCCTTTAAAACTGCTGACTGCCAATCCTGTAGGTGTTGTTCTACATCTTGTAGGTTTATAGGACAACAATTGTTTTTCCATATCTCCGAAATAGTAGACTGGATTGAGCTGAAACTTTTTGAGCATGTTTCCATCATCATTATGCACCTCCCTATGGAAAACTTTTGGTTAATGGATGCACAGATCTCAAGAAAAACTAAAAATTGTTGAAGGTGATGGAGGTCGATTTCTTGGTAACCCTGAATTGGAATTTTCTGAAACCACTTGAGAATCTTATGATCATCCATATCAATATCCCCCTAATACAACTTGGCAAATGGATGCATGGTTTTCAAGTTATGGAAAATAAACTTTTTGTTTTTTGTATTTTTGTATCCTATAGTAAAACAAAGCATCTTGTAATTTTTTAGGAAAACAAGGAAAATGAGTGGTAGAAGCTTGGGAATGATGGGTGGATGGTGAAAATAGATGAGGGTGATGGATTGGTATGGCCTTGACCTTGTTGGAGAATTTGAGCGGAGAAGGAGAAAGTAAAAACTTGACTTCTTTTAACTAGACTTGACCAATTTTCCTTTTGGTACCAACATGTTCTTGTGGCTTACAGATGTTAGAGAGTACATGCATGCATGGAGAAAGGATTCTTCTATTTTTTCTCTTTTTTTCTTCTAGGCCTACTAGCTGCGTCAATGAGGTTTTCAACTAGTAGGTATGCCTAGGCGCCCCAAATGAGGTTTTCACCTTGGATCTTCTTTTTTTTCTCTTTTTTTTCTTTTTTCAACCCATTTACCATCTCATGGAGGTTTTCAATCAATCAGCCAAAATGATGCACCTCCAAGGAGGTTTTCACCTTATATTTTTATTTTCTTCTCTTAGTTTTCATTTTATTGTTTATTCTACCCAACCCTACTTGAAAAACAAAATTACTTTCAATTATAGGAATACTTCCAATGGAGCCATGTGCACATCAAGATGATAGACAAAATGTTGTGGAGGCTTGAAATGTATGCTTTGACATGTACCTCGATTTCAGAGATGAAATGATTTTACTTTGAAAGGATCAAGCATAGTTGAGGAAGGGGGTGATGCTACAACTTAATGACTGTCTGGAACCATATTTCAATATAGTTATGATGTCCTTGGTCCTTTCACTGCTTTGGATCATTCTTCATGTCTTCTTCTACCATGACCTTTAAATCTTCCTCTTTTTGTTGATTTCTCTCTTGAATACGTGGATGATTTGATGGTAACCATGAGGGAGTTCTCTTGATCTCTGATTTTGATGTCTTCTCTTCATCAAGTGTAGCCTGTGATTTTGTGGTTTCTCATTTGAATGTTTTTCCTCTGGATGTGGTCTTTCAAGGATATCAAGATAATTTGTTTTTTGCAATACTCTTCCTTAGTTATGATGAATACCATTGATATCAAGAGGAGATGTTTGTAAGTGTTGTACCTCAGCATTGTAAGTGGGATGAGCTACTTGGATGTGTGCATTTAGAAATGGTGGTACAGGTATTTTAGTGGGAGTGTATATTTGAGATGGATGTGGATGGGGTTGTGGTGTAGGAGCAAGTGAATGGTAAGGATAACATGGAGTTCGGTATGGAGGATATTGAGGAAAATACTGAGGGTATTATGGATGGCTCCCATAAGTTCCTTTCCAACCTTGTTGCCAAGATTGATTTTGGGGTTGAAATGGCCAATGTTGCCAAGGAAAGAGTGTGTTCAAATTACTTTGAGGTGGATGTGCATAAGATTGAAATTGTGAATTAGGCTCTTTCACCATATGAGGTTGATTAGGCTACCATGGTCCTCTTGGAGCTACAAAACATCGTTGCATTGGCAATTGACTTGCTCCATTGTCCTCTTGGTGAACTTTCTTCAACCTTGGTAATGATGGACAATTTTTAACATCATGTGATTCTGCAAAACAAATATCAACATTTTCTTTTCTTTCATCTTGCATTCTTAACATTTCTACTTGTTTTGTTAGATTGCTAAGAATTTCTGTTTTACAATCCTCAAACAAATTTTAATGTTTAGCTTCACTTACCAATCTTGATGTTGATTTACTTACTCTTGTTTTTCCTCTTGATATGTGTTTACATGTTTTAAAAATTTCCTCAAACGAAAATTGATATACATCACCTTTACTCATGAGATTAAGGAGATCAATCCACTCATCCCTAATTGTTCTAAGTAAGAGGGTTTTTAGTGTGTTGGATCCTAAATGATGTAGTTTTCCCTCTTAAAATTGTACATGAACCTCTCTATTAGATCCTCAAGGCTCTCATCTTCTCTTTGATTCATTCTAAATATTTCTTCTTTAAGATCACGATCTTTATACTTTTCTATAAATATCTTTTGCATATCATTCCATGATATTATTGAATTAGTCCTCAAACTCATGAACCATTTAACTCTATCCTTCAATGTTGCTGGAAACAATCTCAATTTTTGATGAAAATGAGGTGGTAGTTTGTAATTTGACTACGGGTTAACTTTGTAACCAATTAGCTACACACAAATAAATTTTGTACATGGATTTTCACCCTGAGGGTCCCGCTTATCTAACCAATCATTGTCGGTCCCTCAATGACTTCTCCTTTTATCAAGCGCTTCAATCTACACCATTGATCTCACTTCTCCAGATGCAATGGATATCATGTCACCCACTCACCAACTAACCTGGACGATTCCACCATCAATGTGACCTATCCAATCAAACGGTTGTCGCACAATATCACGTGAAATCTTACATGACCAATATCAGGTCAAGAGTGGGCGAGAAAAGTGGTTTTCCCATGCTATGTGTCACCCACTAAGGTTAATCATGTGAATTTTAGGGATGTCATTTACAGCCTTTAGGGCACGCGAGATACCGCTTCCCACTTATCAATAGCACCCATGTGCTAATTCATACTTTTATTCAAGGCTCTTAAGGAAAACTTTAGCACTTAAACTTAGTATTAGTGCTCAACACTAATTGACTATGATTTATAAATAAAATGTATGAATAGAGAAAAATACCTAATTAGGGTCCAGAATGTTGATACACAGTCATAAGAGAATTTCTGCACCAAAACAGTGCGTCCACACCACACTTCAATCAATTATTCAACAAAATGGAAATTACAGAGTCTTGGCCCTCTCAGCTCAATTACAATGGTTTGTCTGACCTCTGTTTGAATGTCAAACCCTATCTTTGTCACAACTCTCACTTATTCACTCTATTCTCGATATTCTCTTTGTCATTACATTCTTTCCTCCTCTATGAATCAAATCCTATCCTAACTGCATTGACAACTCAATATATATTTTTATCACTCAACCATTAAATCCGTATTCTCAACCTCTAATACACATCTATACTAACAATCATCTCTTAGTCTAAAAATAATACAGTGATCTAATTATTACAATAATTAAAGCAAAGATAAATTGAAGAGATCCAACAATCTAAATTTGGGAATAAGAAGACTAATCCAATAAACTCAATGATTATTATAAACTTCCAAAGCCTTTCCAAGGATGAAATAATGCTTGTGATCCTATAAAAGAACTTACATTAACCATTTAAATCAATCCTACAACAAGAAATCATTAATATTAAATGCAGAAATAGAAAGAAATAAAATCTAGAGATTCATGTGAATAAGCGATGAAAAGAAGGAAATAAGATGATACAAAAGGGCCTTGAGCCTCCTGGGATGGCCAAGCTTAAGGAAACTAAGAGACTTATGGAGGAGAAAAAGATTTAGAAGCTGAACATGACACCAATCTTCATTATGTTCATCAATAGAATTACATCCCTGCAAGAAAATATAATGGTGGTGCAAAAATACAAGCTCCCTTATTTGGCATGGAATCCCCCCACAGTAGGTTTTGGGGCTCAAAGCCCACATTTTGGTCAAATATGTTGTAAGAATCCATCAATTGCAGGCGTGGAATGTGAAATGTACATTGAGTCATATGGGTGTTCGCCCTAAGTTTTGTAATCTAATGTAATGGCATGTCGGCCTACCCATGGTCTGCGAACCATGGGATTATATAAATAGAGCAAGGCTCTAAGTTGTAAAGAGAATCAGAGATAGAATAATGAATGAATGTAATTATCTAGTAGAGAATAGAGAATAAGTCTAAGTGTCTTGAGTCATACTAGTAGGAAGAGGCCCTGCAACTTAGTGCACAGAGGCCTAGTAGAGTCTGCAGCTGAGCGCATGGACCCCTACAATTGAGTGCACAGGGTGGAGTCAAGTCTGTAACCCAAGAATAAGAATAGTAAAGAGAGTTTTTATTCCAAATATTGTGTATATGCTTTTTCATTACTTTCTATGCATTTATATTGTTTTGTTTATCGTGCACACTTATATGAATACTGAACACTGATAAGTATAATTGGGCTCATATAGATAAGTTAAGTAATCATATAATATTAGGATAATAGTAATTAAATTGGGTAATAAGATGGGTCGAACCTCGAGCAGAGATGTGTGAAGGTGGCACCACAAGCTGCAAGGGACCTATAGATGCACATAGCAATGTGCGCACAGGGTCAAACCCCAAACCACCAAAATTCCATCAGACATCTCTAAGGTGCGGAAACTTGGTTCTAGCACCCCCCCATACTACTTCGGGTGAGACCTCAGTCTGCGCTCTATGAACTGTTTCCGAAAGGGCCAATAGTACTGGGATTCTCTTAGCTAAATCATCTCTAAACTTGGGTCAGGCCCATACAAGCCAACATTTCTCCACACTAACTCTAATGAAAATCTCCCCCTAGAGGAAAATTCGACTTGGTACTCATACAAAATGATTATTAATCATTCCCCATGAATGGAGGAAGCTTTCCCCACAAAAATCCCTTAGTTAGTGGATCTAGTCCCCTTGATTGCTAGAACACAATCCTAGATTTTCTCAACCATTGGAGTTCCACAATTTGTGCCATAATTCCATAATATCTTGTTGACTTATTATTTATTATTGATCCTCTAGTAGTAGAGAACAAGTCCCTAAATTATATCCTCCTCCAACTCTTCATAATATGCCCAATATTCTCATAATATTCCAAAATAAATAAGTAATATTAGACACAACTATTCAGTTAGTCATAGACATTCCTAATGAATATATTAAAGTTAAAAATAAATTATCTGATGCAAAAAGAGAGGTTTAATTTGCTGAAGGATGGTCATAGGTCTTAAGTTATTGTTTAATTTAGAGGCATGGGCCTTAATTTATGTCTAATTTAGAGGCCCATCACCTTTCCTCTTCTTCATTGCTTCCTCTTTGCCTCCACTGCCAATGTTTCTTCTCCATCATAATATTTTCCCTCATCTTGCATCCTTTCTCTACCTGAGGGTTCTCAAAACTCTTTCTATTTTCCTTATTTTGCACTAGATTGTTGCCTAGTCTAGCTATTATTGTTGCTTGTTTTCCTAATGGTGTCTATATAGAATATTTCAAACCTATTGCCATACTGCTCAGCTCGTGGAGTTTGGAGGCATTGTAGAAATACCTCCAAGAGTCCTCCTCGTGTGAGTGAAATGTCCCATGGATCCGTGGAAAGTACTCTCGCACAATGGTCCTTGAAAATATCATGAGGATCATACAGATTGAAGTCTTTGGTACCAAACTTGAATCATACTATATCCCTAACTTTGACATCTGCATCATTAAATCTCTTAATCTTGTACAATTTTATTAGCAAAGGAAGAGTGGCACATGGTGCCATTTTCTTCCTATGGAGTATTGCTGACAACCATGTGGAGAGGTTATATGATACCCCTTGTATGACCAAGTTGTTAGTGCCATACCATGGTATAACATGGAGAGGATTCTCTCTTCCATACACTCTCATGAAGGTCCCACCTGGCGAGGCATACCAATCTACAATGTTCACTTTCGCCTCCATTGCTTCTTGGGACATGTAAGGTGGATCCTATTTAAATATTATCTTGTACAACGATATGATGAAATGGTCAGTTAGATTTGTGATCACTCCTCAATAGTTTTAGCCAAGAAGAAACTTGTAATAAACATTGATGACAATCTCATTAGGTGTCCATGTTCAGCTCATGCTAGGGAATTACTACTGGGCACAGATAGCATCAAGTAGGTATGCAAACATGTAGAATCTTGCTTGCTCATTATTATGCAGATTCCAGGAATTAGTCACATGGATCTTTAACTGATGAGACAACAAGTCTAACCAGTTGAATGGATTCCCATCACTCACCAACTATTCCAGTACAACTACCCAACCTTTAGGAAAGGTTTATGTTTTTCTTAACCTTATAATATGCATGCAAAGATGAGTAAGAACTAATAAGCCTTCCTGAGAGACTTTGTCTTGTAAACATGATTGGGTGTCTGTTTAAACTTTGATGGCTCTTTCACTCACCGCTTGACGATTTCTCTAGTATTCAAAAAGCTATGGGTGGCATAAAAACGTCTATCCATGTGCTGCATTGGCTGAGGTAAATGATACATCCGCTGAAATTTATCTACCCTCAAGGTGGCAAGCTCCATCCTACTAGCACTGCTCAATATCGCAGTTTCTACATATTTGTGTAAGAATATGCCACTAATAATGTCCTCACATAGGAAGATGAGGTACCTACATGCAACCTTGTATAATCCTGACTAGTGGATGCTAAGGTAAATTTTTAGATCGTCTAAGTCTTTCCTGAAGTCCTCTGCAAAATTATCCTTGATTTGCTACCATGTTAACATTGTACCCTTCTCAATGAACATCTAAGTGTCTACATAAACTGGTAGATTAACTAATGTCTGCTCAACTTCTTCCTGATTACTGCACTCAATGGTTTCCTTTCATGAAACTCTCTTAGAGGTCATGTTAACTGTAATTGCTAGATATATTTTCAACAACTGTTGTACCTAGAGACGGAGAGGACACTCATGGTAGGAAAATGTTAGCCTAAAATCAAAATAAACTTCAAGAAAATACCAAGCAACAAATTGGGTTGATAATGGAACAAATTGTGCAATTATGGTTCACATAAGTCACTAGATTCCTGTTGGAACTACGCATTTTTAGTCCTAACAATCAGTGAGGAGGCTTACTAACCAAAACTTGTGCAATGTGCAATTCAGTCTTGGAAAAGGAATGGGACAGACTGCACATTGTGCATTATCAGTGGCCAAGATGGGAGGTTGGCTCTTGGAATTTCACAATACGCAATTTGAGCTAGGCTAGTGAAACCTCTATGCAATTCCAAAAGCAAAGGTAGAGGCCTTGAGCTCCTTGAATGTCGAGTGCATGCATCGGAAAACAAGATCCAGGCAAGGGGAGCCCAGATCTGCCCAAGGGGAGTGTCAAATCGAGAAAACATGAAGGATGGTGTGATGTTGAGTCCATATCTAACTAAGTGAAGATGAACGTGAGTAAAAAAATTGTAGGACTAATCAAACTAGAGGAAAACAAATCATATGAAGAGAGTTGCCACAACAACAATTGTTAGTGCAAAAACAAGGTAATGCATGTGACACTTAGGAAAGGCAATGCAAAACTTCAAATAACACCTCTATAAGAAAAAATAATTTAAAACACCACCAGTCCTTCAAAAAAACAAGTGAAATAACACTCTCATAAGATAACGAAGAAAAAGTGACAAAAAAATAGCATAAGACTAGAAAATCAAAACTTACTCGGAAAAGCGATGATGATTGAACTGAAGTTTCCTTGATCTCATCAGGAATTCAAGAGCTCCAATATCGAATATGAAAATGAGCTCTGGCAACATCGATGAAATAAATTTTTACAATTTAGTGTTTATGACGCTAAGGCCAAAAATCAAGGAAAAAGTGACACTTGGCAGGAGTTTCCAAAATAACTCAAGTGCCTCCTCCACACTGCTAACAATAGATCCATATTGTTTAGGGACTTTTTTCACTTTTTTCTTTCTTTTTTATTTTTTCTGGAAAAGATTCCATGCATTGTAGTTCTAGGAGAAACTAGGAAACTCTTTGGTTCATGCACTAACTAGCTTCCTAGCATGAAGGCATCTGCACAATTTCTAGGTTGAGTGGATCTCGACTACCTATCATGCTCTGCACAATTTCCTAGCTGAAGGTTGGCTATCAACTAGCACTGCACAATTATTGAGCTCAAGGCTCACTGTCAGCTTAGACTACACAATTCTTCAGAGCCAAGATGGTTTCCCACAAGGATTTCACAGTTCTGTAAGGCATGCCCAGAATTGGATGGAAACAAAGTCAAGGGATTGGCTTGTGGGTTAGAAAGTAAACCAAGTAAGAAATCACAAGTGAAGATGCAAAGGATGAGGCTCAATGAAAGCACTAGTACGTGGATCAGTGCAATATGAATTGTTGTGATTTAGAAGGGATTCTCGGAAACGCAGCATGGGAGAAAATTTATAGTGTGGTTGTAGCCCCTACAACAATAATGAATATGATCTCGCAAAAAAATATGTTATTATCAAAACTTCCTCTTCATCTCATTATCAGTTGTGCTCTATTGTTTCTATGCATCTACTTATGAGGAAGATGCTCCATGCTCTTCAATTTCTTCATTTGATGAGTCAACTTCTCAATTGGCACAAGGTAGTGAGGTTATCCATGATGAAAAATAAGATAATGAAACCATTAACTATCCATTCTACTCATTGTAATTTTCAATTTTTCATGAGAACAACTCTTCAAATCTGTTTGCTCATGAAATCTCTCTGATTCATACTATACTAGATCTGAAATCAATAGAATCTTTAGACTTGAGTAATTCGGTTGTTGAATTTGTAAAATTTGGTCAAATAAGCTAAAAATATAGTTGTTATTTGATTAGTAGTGGTCCTATTGAAATTACCAATAGCAACTATCCACATACCATGCATGATCTGATTCAATCTTCAAAATATGATTTTAAAATCCTTGAAAGCTATGTGACTTCTCAGGGAGTTGAAGCACTTCAACTTTTGTTGATGGTTATGTTAGAAGCTCATAACTCGGGTAATATCCTTGAATTATGTTAGATCTCATTTTTCTCACAAAAATATTTTCCTTGGATGTAATATTTTTCCTCAAATATGTTTGGTATTTTGGATGTAGCGTTTCACACTTTTTTATTTGATTTATGATCAAATTAGAGATTTTATTTCAGTTGATTCATCTCCCTAAAAATATCTTGTGCTTGAGATGGGTTTGGAACGTGCATCTATCATAGAATCATGGAACTATGAAGTTGATCTTTTCAGAGATCATCTTTGGCTGAAAGAATCATGTTTATCATATTCATTTTAGAATAGTCAGCTTGTTTTTCTTGTGAATGTTATGTTGTGAGTATTTTTATTCATTGCACCTAAAATACTCTTGAGTTATAATGAATGCATGAGTTTTTTGGAGTATCAAATTCTTCTTCACTTATTGTTCCCTAACTAGTTTCATTTGTTTACTATACTAGCATTTCTTTTCACTGCGTTCAATGATTACCACGCTACTCCAATGTGTAACCAGTTACAAGGAAAAGGATTTTTATATTTATCATGCGAGAAAGACCATTATTTTTCTCAAGGAATTTGTAAAATTGTTCAAATTGTTCTATCTTTGTTATCTTCTAACTGAGAATCTCATGCCACAAACAATCATTCTGATCATAATATTAACTCTCATTCGTTCTATCATTTCCTCACTAGTATATTTGATGGTAGTTGTTTCACATCGATTAATATTTATAGTTTATCTCACTATTCGAATGCGTGTTAAGAGGTTGAGAAACTTAAGACATTGTTGAGGGTTATGTCGAGCCCTCACTATCTTGGCAAGCCCTCTAAACATGATAAAATTTATTGTCCCTCACAATATTATCATACTAATCATGTGCTTTTAGTCAAAATTCATCTTTTCAAACATTTCAGGGCTCTGAAGAGGTTTGTTTCATATGTCATGATCCAGATATTGAATGGTTGCAACAATATTACCTGGCAAGCTTGTTATCAGGAAATCTACTGTATATGCAGAGCTGCTAGTCCCACTAAGATGGGTAGCTATCTTAGAAACAAACAAATTAAAGTTACTTTTTCTTTCCTTTACGAGAAGTAGATAGGAAAGGAACAAAGAATACCAACCTCATTCTTTCGCTTGGTTCTCTGCTTGTTCCTTCTCCCCTTTGATAGATCTTTGCCACTCCTCCCTTAACCACTCCACTTCAAAGAGTACCTGTAAAGTCAAAGCAGCATAATACCTTCAAAGTGTAGATATCTACAATCGTAAACAATATAGGACCAGATATATATTGAACACATACATGCATATATTAGCAAACATACAAGAATGTGGAGGAAAACTTGAATAGCTTTAATGATATAGAGATTAGAAGAGAGGATTACAACCCATTGATCTAACCTAGCATCATCCTCCTAGCATGAAAGCCCTTCTTCACCTCATGAAAAGCTTAGATCACCCAACACTATGATATTCCACTAGGAAACCAACAACACTTCCTTACAAGACACAAGATTCCAGCGTTTGGATCTCTAGGATGAGGGATACATATAGATGATTGTAAGAGGGTGAGTCAACTTCTGGAATTTTGATTAATTTCCTCTCTCTGATAGTTCTTGATTCCACTTGGAGATTGATGATCTCTTACTCATCCCTGGGTAAATTCAGGGAGGCAAGTGTCACAAGAGAAGTTTCTGGAAGATTCCATGATCATCCACATTGCAAACTATCTCTGCCACTTGTCTACTCTCACCCATCGCACCCTAAAAAAGGGCTTTCCAGTATGCATCGCACTTTTTACATTGAGCAGGTGAGATGCATCACACCCTCTACACTGAGCAACCTGTATGGTCCAGTTTTGACCAATTCTGAGTAGTTTTCTATGGAGAACTTCCAGGAGATGATGTAATCAGATGACCTTGTTCCTTTAGGGCATGAAACAACACTTTTAGGGACTCATAAGCCCTTGGTTTATGGACATGTGTGATTGGGGTTGTAGTGCCCAAATATGTCTATAACAGTTGCCCCCTAAAGCATGAGGTCGTAGATCTTTGATGTCAAGTGAAATGCTTTATCATGAGGATTCGAGGTTATTTCGAACTGTAAGGTGACCTATAATAAAGTACAATATAATAAATTATTTTCATAACATTTTCATGATTTATCTGAGGCAGGCATTCCCATGCTCACCTTTATAAATTCATTTTCATGTACATAGGACAAACAACCGTCTGTCTCATAGACTACTGATTCTGGTAGAGCCATCATCCTTTGATTCGGATGATCATCTGTGTAGCAATGATGTACATTTGATGTCTTTATTTTCCTAAATATATCGCAGCCCAGATGGATGAAACTAGATCCGAGGTCTTCAAACTCATCCAATCTTCACCCGAAGTACAAGTCAATCGACGTGAAAAGTGTTATGGAGTCGAACATGGAAAGACATTGCCTGATTACCAGCCAATGATGTAAGCTATTAACAGGTGAGAGAGGAATCACCAATAATGATGATGACCATCAAGGTACTACAGTACAATTCACGTGGTGTGAAAAAGGGACTTGGCATCGAACACCACACAAAATCTTTCGGTAGAAGGCCATTGATGTAAACTTGTCGTCAGAAGTGAAAAACTTGCCATTGAGGCATGCAAGTTCCAAAGTACTGAAAGGGTTGTTCCTAGGTTGACTTCTTGGATAATGAGTTTTTGTCAACAAGAAGTGACCCGTCATGGGAGGGCCTTAATGAATCCCACATCTATGACACAGAATGGATAAAATGATTTTGTAGAGGTGAAAATGATCTGCTAATATAGGTTTCAGGGTGGTGGTCATGAAAGAATGAAGCGTGAAGGTATTGCAGCAGATGAGACACAAGATGGGTTGGTGAATTATATCATCGACTTCTCTTGACATATCAGTGACACTAAAATGGATTGGTAGCGTTAACCCCAAAGATGGATGGTACGGTAGACCAATGGTAATATGACCGGTGAACGGAATAACCCAACCCAACTCAATCATGGTGATGGATTGAAAGTGTCATGTTCAAGAGCGACTCGCTACCAATAAAGTTTCTTCAAGTTTTCTTACCAATTTTTCCCCAATCTTTGCTGACCAGTACCTCTTTATTTTTGTCAAGCTTGAGGAGGATAACATATGCTTGTTCTATAATTTGCCCTTCGAGCAAACTCGTCGCTATGTTTTAATGATGCTAGTGGCAGTGAAACTCGTTCTTGTCTGCATGGACAAGTTTTTCACTATTGGTTTTAACGAGTTTAATGAAAAAGACAAATCGGTCCTTTTTTAATTTTAGAGAGTCTAGAAAGGGATGGAAAGGAAACTCCAGTAGTCCTTTTTCATCATATAATCCCTTTAGTCTGAAAAAGTATAAAATAATAGGAAGGGGATGAATTTTTGATAGTTTTAACGAGCCAAACAAGACAAGCACTCAATTGTTTTGTGCAATAATCCCTCAGGTCCAAAAAGATTAAAATCTAGAGGAGGGATAGCACTCATGGTAGCTTTAACGAGCTAGAGAGGCCAACTGTTTCACAATATTTTAACATTTTATGAGTCAGATGAAAATAGCTTAAAGGAGACTCGTCTTTGAGGAACGAGTGATATTTTCGGGTAGCTACTAATTCCAGGTAATGTTTGGAATTATCCAATCACGACAGTGTCACAAGGATGGCTAACAGAATCACTCTTCGCAGTTGTTCCTCAAAAGGGTAAACAATCAAATGGAGGTGTATGATCGGCTAAAATAGAGTGGAGGTGATGGAAAGAACATGATCAGGGCTTAGAAGCTGATGATAATGCATTCACAAAGGTTATTTACCGAAGGTTGGTTCATTTTTTAATGAGCTTAAACTCTGGGGGAACATTTGCTCATTGCTGAGGATTAATTTTTAACAAGCTTAAACTTCACATAAAAACTGCTCGTTCCAGTCGTATAATAAGGATGTCTCATCGATAGGTTCAATTTTTAAGGAGCTTGCACCATTCGAAACTTTTCTCAAATCCCTCTCGTATGCAAGCTAGGAACAACCAACTACTATCCTATGGGTTAGTTAACTACTAAGGTTAGGTAGGAAATTTTTTTCCTTTACTTTGCCGGCGCCATTTGGCCCCTGTAAAGGAGAACGGTAGACCTGAACACTCACCTAACTTAAGCAGTTGAAGTCAGCAAAACTATAGGGCTAGTGCTACACTGGCCATTTTTCACTTGTGCGCAAAAAGGTTTGCATGCCCCCAAGTATAGTGAAGTAGAGTTTCCAGGTTACCCTTCAATTTGCAGAGAAAACATTTGTTCTATCGGGAAAGGCCTACCTTCTAACGGAGGTATCTTATTCTAGTCTAACCCCATTTTCCTAAACAGATGGTCGTGTCAGACTAGTCATATTCCTACGCGGAAACCTACCCTATACTTGAAGTTTTCCTGCCGAAGTAGACCAGGGTGCATGCCCCCTGGGTTTCAGTCATGGCCACCGAATTACTCACGCTCTTCAGGTGGATGAGCTGGAGATTGATGAGACATTCC
The DNA here is from genome assembly GCA_000404065.3 of Pinus taeda. Taxonomy (NCBI): domain Eukaryota; kingdom Viridiplantae; phylum Streptophyta; class Pinopsida; order Pinales; family Pinaceae; genus Pinus; species Pinus taeda. Next base: position 212,079 of record APFE031439805.1, read on the forward strand.
TTGCATGAAAACACCAGTTAGGGATGGTACTTGACTATTAGCTATGTGTGAGCCGGGGAATGAAAGCTGGTCTATGAGCTGGACCACTCGGCCTTCATGCGGAAAACACATTACTCGAAAGAGTTAGGAAATAATGGCTCCCATGCTATAAATATAGTCACGCCCAAGGAGAAGATTATAATATAAAGGTCCTTGGACTACCATTACGTTTAGATACACGCTTTTCCCTCTCAAAGTTATAGGCAAACTCGAAAGGATCCCTAATGGTCGACTGGTTCCTTTATCGAAGCCTATTATATTTCACATCTCAGGCAGAAGCGATGGCGAACCAAGTGCTTTCCAAGAAATTGAGGAAAGGATACTCACAGAAGCCCCTTCATCTATGATGGTACCGACCATGTCCATTCTATAAGGTTGTACAATGATTTGGAATGGTAAATTAGATGGTAAATAGGGTTTTCCTAGTAGATTCCAATCGAAGGAAACGACTAGGCTTCTCGGAGGTGGGACCGAATAAACGGCCGGATATGACCCTGACGAACTTCCTTCCTGTAGTAAAGGAATGGGTAGATTTCCCCCATGTTCATCAGAGTCTGTGTTTATGAAAAGAATTTGAACAGTGTCATTCTCATTCTCTTCGGTGACTGTATCATCTGAAGATAGACCTTCTGAAGATAGGACCGGGTCGACTGCCGCCTCAACCTTTTGACTTTCGTCTAGTGTGGATTCAGAGGGTTTATCTTCAATGATAGATGCTTCGACCAACCACAAAGTTGTGTCAGCCAGATTTTCAACTAGCGATGGACTCAACAAGAGTTTCTTGTACCCAGGAGGAAGCTGTAGCGGTGTAGTAGGATGGTTATCCAAGACTCTTTTAGCTTTGTCTAGGAAGTGACAATGGTGGATGGCATGATTTCCTTCACACAGTTTGCAAGGAAATTTACATTTTCCTTTCTATCCAGAGACTTCATTTTCGCTAGTTGATGGTGTACTCTCAACATGATCTTCAAAGGTTGACGACATCGGATTGTGCAAATGAGGAGACCAGTCCCTTAAGATCCAAGGGATGTAAGGAAAATCTCGATGATAGTGGTCCCCTTTGCAAATGACACATGCAGATTTTGGTTTGGATGGTGCAGTGTGTGGATTTTCGCTAGATGATGCACGGTTGCCCCTTTTTGCCTTTGGCTCCTTTTTCTTCTCCTTCTCCTTCCCTTTCTTCTTCTTCTCTATCACTTGGTCTTCAGCCTTACTAGCTTTACCAAGTGAAGAGGAAGGAGGGGAGGGAGAAACAAGTGAAGCAGAAGGTTGGGAGGTGACTCTAGTATCATCTAGTCGTTGACTTGATTGCTTAGGAACCGCGGCGGTTTGAATGACAGAGGTCGAGAAGAGCCATATGCGCAAGCTGATTGTCAGTCTTGGGAGGGACAATGTGGCCATATGAGGTGCACCAACATCTCCCCAAGAGGAGAAAGGACTAGGATTTCCTCCAAGGGGAAACCCTTAGTTGGTGGACTCCATTTTTCTCAACCTAAGACCAACGAGGGAACAATGACGTTATTCCAATTAAAATAAATTTTAGATGCTTTGACACAACTTGCTTTTCCAATTTTTAAGAGTTGAGAAAAATCTAATGATGACTCTAGTCGCCTTCGATTTTTAATGAGCCTAAAGTGACAAGTGCTCAGATGGACCTTTTCTTTTAAGGAGTCTAAAAAGGAACAAAAGAGACTACTGTGGAAATCTAAACAGAGGGATTACCAAACCAATCTCAAAACTACAGAATACTTTTTACGGTATGGCAGTCAATCTTCCCGAATGCTATGTTTAGTGCATTGCGATCGATAGGGCAACGACACGGCTTCCTAAGGATAAAGGATATAGCCTATTGTGGTCTCCCAATATATACTCGACGGTACGTGGGAGCACAAGTCAGTACTGGCACTTGTCGTCTCAAAGATGAGGAATCACCCAACCTACAATGAAAGCGATAGTTACCAGGCTTTACGACGCCATAATACGTCTCTAGCCTAGATTTATAAATGTTGTGTGTTAGGTTCCAAAGCATTTTTATGTTCATTGAATATATTTTACAGTTGATCTTTCTTAAGAAGTTTTCCTTTCAGGTTCACTACGTGATGTAGATATACACTTCCTAAAATGCAATCTAATATGATAAACAATCGTTTAATCTTCTTTTTGCAATGAAAATCCTAGCTACTAAGGAAAGAGAAGCAGAATTCTTTCAACAAAGAGCAGAGAGCACACACTAGATGCACTGTCCTAAATCAAAATCAACAAGCAGTCTGAATGCAAATGCATGTGCATGTATTTTCTTTCGCTTTCTTAATGTGTGAATGAAAACAAGAATGCTAAGTACAAATTTGAATCATTTCAAGCGATAGTACTAACGATTTTCTTTTCAAAAAATGAAAGGAAGACAATGACGACACTTTGTGATTTTGAATCAAAAACTACTTTTGACACTTGAAAAACTATTAATTCAAATCAAATACAAGAGTAACAGTGTAATTGACTATCAAGAACAATATAATTGTTTTCTTTCACTGAAAACAACACTTGCAACACTTCCAAATCAAAAGACGACATCTTGATTACGCTACTTATTTGTAAAAGAGAACCGTAAATGGCGAACAATACTTAAAAAAACATTTACAATTCTTTGTACTATGGAGGCTAAATCATGCAAAGGAAGGGAGTTTCCACAGAGGATTACTAATCACAGACAACAAAACTCCTTAATAAAGCTGAAGAGAGTGAACAAAAGACCAAAATCTAGAAGCAGAAGAGGTCTTATCTGATCATCGCACCTGTAACACAGGGAAAGTGTGATGCATCTCACCTACTGCACACGAGACGTGCGATGCATCCAGATTCCCAGGAGGAGAAGGTGCGATGGTCCAGGGACGAGACTTCAACTTGGTTCTGGGTCATAGTTTGCAGTTTAGTTTAGGGGTTTACACCGAGCAAATGATAGTCAGTAAATGCAAATCACAGGGGCTGATATAATTGGGATACTTGAGCCACCACTAGGGCCATTAGGATGTTTGCGAATCAATTGTTCAGTTTATAAACAAAACCCAGAGATAGAATAAAGTAGCATTGATCTACTTTGCACTTGCATAGCAAATTTAGTTCAAAGGCTAGCTGGCTTGACTTCAAGCTCCATCTATAATTTTATAAAGCAAACAAATTACTCACCCCCAGCGGAGTCACCATTTTGTTATCGGGAAATCTAGTGTCTATGCAGAGATGATAGTCCCACTAAGATGGGTAGCTATCTTAGAAACAAACATATTAAAGTTACTTTCACTTTCCTTTACGAGAAGTAGATAGGATAGGAACAAAGAATACCAACCTTGGTCTTTCGCTTGGTTCTCTGCTTGTTCCTTCTCCCCTTTGATAGATCTTTTCCGCTCCTCCCTTGACCACTCTGCTTCAAGAGTATCTGTAAATTCAAAGCAACATAATACCTTCAAAGTGCAGATATTTAAAATCGTAAACAATATAGGACCAGATATATATTGACCACATACATGCATATATCAGCAAACGTACAATAATGTGGAGGAAAACTTGAATAGCTTTACTGATATAGAGATTAGAAGAGAGGATTACAAACCATTGATCTGACCCAACGTCATCCTCCCAGCATGAAAGCCCTTCTTCACCTCATGAAAAGCTTAGATCACCCAACACTATGATATTCCACCAGGAAACCAACAACACTTCCTTACAAGATACAAGATTTTAGCCTCTAGATCTCTAGGATGAGGGATCCATATATAGATGATTGTAAGAGGGTGAGTCAGCTTCTTGGATTTTGATTAGTGTCCTCTCTCTGATAGTTCTTGATTCCACTTGGAGATTGATGATCTCTTACTCATCCCTGGGCGAATTCAGAGAGGCAAGTGTCACAGGAGAAGTTTCTAGAAGATTTCATGATCATCCACCTTGCAAATTGTCTCTGCCATTTGTCTACTCTCACCCATCACACCCTATAGAAGGGCTTTCCAGTATGCATCACACTTTTTACACTAAGCAGGTAAGATGCATCGCACCCTCTACACTAAGTAGCCTGTATGGTCCAGTTTTGACCAGTTCTGAACAGTTTTCTGTGGAGAACTTCTGGGAGATGATGTAATCAACTAACCTTATTCCTTTAGGGCATAAAACAACACTTTTCGGGACTCAAAATCCCTTGGTTTATGGACATATTTGATTGGGGTTGCAATGCCAAAATATGTCTATAACAAAGCTCAGTCATAAATAACAAGTTTCGAGATTTTCTCATGCTTTCTGAGGAAGACAATATAGTTGAAGATGCATTCACTAGACATTTCCAATGTTTATTTAATTATGGTTTTCATAAAAAAGGTAAGAATGCAAGATGGTTAGAAGTAGTAGCTATGACATATATTTTTGCTAACAAGAAATACCTTCAATTTATTGTGCAATTTATTGAAGTGCTTATTTTTTCTATTGTACATTGTTTTATATCTATTTTAATTTCTCATATCTTTGTTTATGCAAGTTAGAAGCAACTATGGTGTCTACATTGAAAAATTCATTACACTTGACCCTAACCTTCTAGCTTGTTAGATTAGTAGGGCTAGTCACATATTAGTTTCCCTTGCACATTCATCGTTCAATCGACTTTTGTAGTCTTTCTTGTGTCTTCTAACTTTTATATCACATTCTATTTCAATTTAGCCTCCTTTCACTTTGTCATTTTAATTATGTTTCCTTGTTGTGTCTTTTCTCATCTTTTGTGTCTTGTTTAATAGGTCTTCATATGAAGGATGTTCCCTTCAGCTCAAAATGCAATGTGGGAAAATAAAAAAGGGTCTTGTGACACTGCAACATTTGGCTAACCTTTAGTCCCTTTTCATCTTTGTTCATAGCTTTTGCTCGATGATGTTTTTACAGAAAATATGATCCTTAGGTAAGGAGAGACTTGTGTGAAACCATGATAACTATATCTATTTTAGGAGCCTTTTTTTATGCCTGATTCTTTATTTTTCGATGTTACCCATGTTGATCGAATAAAGTATAGAAGGAAAAGGGTAAAATGCTAACAGGAAAACCAATATCATTAGTTTTATATATTCTTCTTTAAAGGAACAACCTCTTATTCTCTTAATAAGAGGAAATCCCTCTTCCACCCCATCAAATCAATAAGTGTCGATGCATAATCCTATATAAAATAAATAAATAAAGGGTTAAAGAAAAGAAAGTTTGTATGCATAGGGAGGTAATTTCTAGGCTCACTAGTAGTGGAGAAATGTTTTTCTTCCTAAAGTTACTCCACGGGGGTACTATCTAGGCCTTCTCACAACAAAGTAGCACTAGAGACGTAAAACTATAGTATAAAAATCTAAAGCTCACAAACACCACTACCCTTCTCTTGATTTGAAACATTGCGATGTGGCTAGCTTTGGGATTATGTTTAACCAAGAAATAGATGAGGGGAATATATATATAACCAGGTTAAGTGGGAAATCCATAGTAATATATATGATGAATCAATAGTTCCTAAAACAATAGACCCCTCACAAAAGATTAGACCAAGGCAAAGAAGCTAGAATTCTACCAATGTAACACCAAGCATTTTTTTGTGATAAACACTCTCAAAAATTTGGTATAGACTTGAAGTTTTAATCCTACCTTGGATTTTGAGATCATTCATTCCAAAGTGACTTTATGCTCGATCAACATGTGTTAAAGGCACTTGCTCACAGATGTTGAGTATGCAACAAATTCATGAGTGTGATATTTTATGCAAGCTTGAGCAGGCATGGCACAAGTCCATCAAGATACTGCATGTGTTATGTTGAACCTATGTCGATGGTCAATGTGCACTTTCATAGACAATCTCTCACTTTTGGTTGCAGTTGTTTTTCTATTTCAATGATTTTTCCCAACTGTTGCTCTTGCACACCTTCGCTTTCATAAGTTTCGCTTTCATGTTTTCAACTATTTCTTTTACTTTTTTTACTGCAATAAGTGTCATCTTCATATTGTCTTTAGTTTGGCATGTGTCACTTTAAAAAATTTCAAATTTTGTAAGTTTCATTTGTAGTTTCCTCTTACTATTGCACATGTCATATTTTGGCATGCTAAACATTGCATATCGCACATCGCACATATGTATTTTTGGTTTGTTTCCAGGGGTAACCTTGGTTCTAATGAGTCAATATTATCATCTAGACATTTATTCCACTCATTCCCAAAATTCTAATCATTGTCGCGCAAGTGTCGCAACTGTCATCGCAAAGTGTACCTTTAGTGTAGCACCTAGGGAAAGTTGTCACAATGTCATTGCAATGGGGGTATTATGTTGTTCATGTGTTCTAAGTGATCAATTTTGCATCATCAATTTTTATAAGTGTGGGATTATACTTAATTTTTATCATTTTTCACTTTGGTCTCACTAATCCTACACTTATTCAAATAGGAAAAAGTTCCAATTACAACAACATGGCCTCACTTAACCTTCCTTAACTATGCATTGCGTAGTCTTAGTTTTCAAGTTTCAACATTACCTCTTGGTATTGTGCATTCCTAAATTTCTACAATTGCATAATGCACAATCTCAATACTTTATCCCAACCCTTGAGCTCCAGAACTACACAATCCCTACCTTCAGTCAATTTCCTCTCTACACTACATAGTCTCATGCAACAAGACTCAGCCTTGACCTCTTGAAATACAGAAGCCCTTTTCCTTTGTATCTCTAGATTTTTGCAGTGGGAAACCTCAAGCCTCAATCCTTCAACCTGACCCCTTGATCCCTTCAACCACATAGTTGTCAAGCCTTGACGTTCCTACACTACACACTACACAATCTTAAGGCTTAGTCTAAGCCCCTGACCTCCTAATTTGTGTAACTACATAATCTCTATGCTTGTCGTTCTATCTGTCACCTCATTCCATCTCAATTTTCATGAAGCATGTTAGACTATGGGTTTATTAGATTGATATCATATTTTCATGAGTGGATTTCAGTTGCAAGTATCATTTCATGTCATAATAAGATGATGATGAAGGATATGAAGGAGACCCTACTAGAAGACACCTTTATAGCTACAAAGAAAAGTTGAGCAATCAATCTAGCACAAAGGGACTCAATATTACGACAGCAACTGGAAATCAAGACCACATTGAAGACTTCTTACCTTGAAGATAAATGGAGGAAGAATAATAACATGCACCATCTCGAAAGAAGACTCAAATATAGTAGAAACAAGAATGGCTTCACATCGCCATGTCATCATGCATTCCATGTCATTAATATATTTTCATATGTCTTCAAAGTTCCATGTAATAATTTGTCGTATCATTTTTTGATTATGTAATTTCAAAGTATATTAAATGTAATGTGAAGTGGAAGTCCAAAAGCCATGTATAGATTGTGAAAATTCATGAGGGAGTCAAAAGGTCATAGAGAAGTCAAACGGTCATGAGGGTAGTCCAAGAGTCAGAAGGGAGGTGAATGTTCACCCCATTTGTTAGATATACACCCTTATATCTCCTGCAAGTGACATTTCACCTTGGCACCTCCTCATAGGAATTAGAGAGGAAAATAGTTCTTTTAGAGACACAAGTAGCTTCTCTAATGCTCCACTATTGGGGCTAGTGGTGTTAACTCTCTTGATGTATCTTGGAACTTTTAATTAATTCAGAATATTGTTGAGCCAACATAATTTCATGCACGTGTTGTAAATATTGTAAGGCTATTGTTTGAATGTTTGTGATGTATGTTGTTTGATCTATACTATGGAAATTGAACTATTTCAGTGGATTTGGTACTTATCTTTCTGAAGCTATGTTGTATGTGTTTTAACAATTGTTGCCTATATCTGAACTATTTTTCTAGTGGTCCAATGGTTCATTCATATGTACATGCTTGTTTTTCTTTACTATATTAGTACAATTACTTGTATTTTAACTGCTCATTTTTCTCTCCCCTTTTGGCAGAAGAACCATAATACATTCTCTAGTTGAAGATTCCATAAGATATATTCACTTTCTAATCTGAAAGAACTTGGACATTTCTCTCTTGTGCCTTGTGTGATCATCATGATCACTATTCCCATTGTTTCTCTTTTCTCAACGAATTTTGCAATTTCCTTGAGGCGTTTCATGAATATGAGACCACTCATAGTGGATCACCTAGTCCTCTACTTATGGTTTATTGTACCACTAGTAAACAAGAACAGGTGGACTCTGGTTGCACCATTCTGATCCCCCCCAAATGTCAAGATGAAGGACTCCACAAGCCATATCCTTTACTTTCCTTCATCCTTGAGTTCCTCACAGGCAATCCTTCCTGAGGTTTCTACGCACACTTCTATCAAACCTCTTTTGACAGAATCCTAGATCTCAACATTCATAGATCCTCCATCTAATAGCTTGTCGACTACCATTGAAGATGATTCGTATGTGAACCTTATTTCTCAGGTTGATGCAATAGGTAACAATGTCGCATCATGTAGTCAGTATTCCTCTCATTCGCCCATCCTCCATTTTGATAAGGACATCATGGAAGCTATGTCTACCCTTGATTATCGTTACACTTAGGTAAGCGAGCATATTTTTTGGAGGATTCTGAAAGCCATCTCCTTCCTAATTCTCCAAATGCACTCTAACTAAAGAAATTTTTCTCATAGAATATCCCTTTGAGTTTTGTGTCTTTATTTATGTCATGAATGTAGGTAGGCTGCATCATCTCATCCAATTTCTTCTTCACGTTTCAGATGGATTCGTCATCCACACTGTATATCAGTCATGTGCGAGTCACTTCTCCAAGAATACAACCTCGAGTGCCTGGGCCATTTTTACCCCCTTTCATATGTTAGTCCTTTCAAACGGCATGTGCATTGAATCTACCACCAATAACCAGGCCAAATATGACTCAGTGATAGGTTTTCTAGTCAATTCCCATTTAGTGATAGGTTTTCATGTTCATTTAGTTTCCTCGCTACTTGTCATGCAATTGAATGGTGTGTGTCATGTGCATAACCAAGTCCTATTTAGAAAATACCTACGAGTTAATGTGTTGGTACTTGAATTTGAAACCATTAATTTAATTCATGTTCCTAGAGCCCAGAATAACTATGTATATACCATTGCAAATAACATTCTATATTAGTGTTTATCACATGTATACCATAGAAGACAACAATAAAACACAACACATGGCGAACCTTCATCTTCATATAAAATATGCATAATCACATTATGTATCACATAAAACAGATACATTTTGACATGCCCATAGCATGTTACCAAAAATCAAAATAAAGGGGACCCACATGTCCCCATCTGTTGTCACTCTGGTGAAGCTCGCACCAAAGGATTTGCTCCACCTGCCCATAGATCACATACTACTAAATAGTCATCGCCATGTGCCACATGATCCCTCACCACTCCGAGAAAAGGCTTGTACACTCATCTGTGTACTGATCATCTAACTCATGCCACCCATGCTCAGAAACTCCGTTCACGAACACATCACATCTACGATGAATGTCAGTGAGTAGAGCACTATCGTCTGGAAACTGGTGTGATGATGATGTTCCTTGATCTATAACACCAAGCGTTATGGCTTGGCCTACATATCTTGTTGGTTTTACCATTGCTATATCTCCATATCCCATATTTTACACTCAATACCATATACATGTGATAAATATATGAAATGCACCATAAATATAGCAACTTAACACTTACTGTCTACTCCCCATGCTTGTCAAGGTGGAAGTGGTAGGATATGATCACCTTGATATTTCATCCCACGATAAGGATAATCATCAATGTAGAGGGGCATCTAATCCCAATGTGCAAAAAAATCAGGACAAAACACTCGTCTCACTCCCCCTCCTCCTCTCCATAGTAGCTGCCCCCACTAACATGTCCTAAGCTCCTGTGGGCCCCCATTTCAAATATATACATGATGACTAATGGTGGGTATATTATAAAAGAATAATGCACACAACACTATACCAAAAGCACATTCACAGTTCACCTACCTCCTGCATAGAATTAACTATCATTTCACTGATGATAACATCATTTAGGCCCACCCATAGTAAATCATCACCAAAAATCTCTCAACCAACATCATCTGCCCACCAGTAATATAGTGGAAAGCGTAGTTGCACAAGACCTATAGTAATGCTATGGAGACAATCCATGTCTCTAGCTTATCTAGATCAGCAATCAGGATGTTCTGCCCTTTACATGAACACCCCATAGATAATGGTGATCCATAAACTCTGTAATGTTCCTCCCACAAGGAAACACTAGATGTATATCCCCACCACCCCTACGGGTTGAGTCCAATCAAGAAATAAATGTCCTCAAAATTGAACTCGATCGTGTGCCCCTACACTATAAAGACCTCATGGTTGGGGTCCCAATAGCTCATGATCCTTAATCACAAGGGCTCACCTACCCTCATCAATGGGTTCTCTAAAAACTAGAGAACCCCATAGCGAGTTAGCTCCCTCAAACCCTCTGATCCCTCTGAATCTCGGATCGAAGGGTGTCCAAATCTCACTAGCACCAGTTGATTTTCAACTCTAGATTACCTACAAAACACCACATGTCTTATCGGTTCAGAGAAGAAAACGCTGGCATTGATTGTTCATCATATAGCTTGCACTAGGCCACCGACCGCTCTCCTTCTCATCTCCAAATTGCAGTTTTTTTCTAGAACATGAGATCTTGTAGGTTTTCCTCTCTTTCCTATGAGCTAGAGCATAGTTTTGGGCCCAAAAAGTGGGATCTGGCTATGAAGATGAGCAGGGGTCTACCAGGGAGCTATGAGACACCAAAATCAAAAAATAAACCACTGAAAATGAAGAGATGAGTAAGGCCACCTACATGAAAGTCACAGATCCTGATTCGGATGGTCGATTTATCTGATACAATCTCCACAAGATTTAGGGCCTTTTCCTCCTCTCCAAATTCACCACATCTCACTTGGAAAATGAATTCAAATTGGAGGGAAAACATCCTTTTATGGAAAAACGCACAGTTTTTATGTTGCCCTTTGCGACCAAAACGTAGCTCAGTTTGATGAACCGTCAACACCATTGGAAAGATCCCATCAAGTACTATAATGCATTTTTCTTAGTTTTTGATGATTTGACACTTCACTCGGAAACCATTTTTCCAAGAAGCATCACTTTGTGGCCTCTTAAAATCAAATTTCTTCATATGTGACACTTGTACTTTGAGGACCACCTTCCCTCGGTGCTTGTCATCTCACATGACGATTTTTGTCATGAGTAACCATCATTTTCTCATGTTTTCATCATCCCCACCAGGCCTATTTTCTGTGGCATCAACATCGAGTCACCCTTTTTTAGAGCATTTGCAATGAGTCACCTTTGCATCGTTGGAGTTTTTTTCACATCCCATTATATCATGTCACATTATTTCATCCATATTTGCATAACATTCATCTCATGTTGCCCATTTTGGCCTTTAGTCATACTGCCCACCATCCCCTTTGGAATCGAGCCAGTCACTGCCAGGTCAACCATGCACTTTATACCCTCAGTCCCATTTTCCCCATGTTCCCTGGTGTTAGTCCATTAGTGACATTACCATTCTCCCTCGTGCCTTAGTTGATGATCCTCATTGCCTCATGTATGGCAGGCCCTATTCTGTTAACATCAACACATCTATTCCAGACAAATGGCCTAGAGGGAAATGTATCTTGGTTCTATCTTCCACTCTTGTTCAGTGCCTCAGATCAAGCAAAGGGAAACATCATTTCCATTTGAATTGATTATTTCATGCTCATGATTCATACACTTGATGGTCTAGTGACGCAACAGATTGTACCAGCGATTCCGAGGTGTATGTGAGATGTTTGAGACCTCATGAGAGGGTGGCCCTTCAGGCAGCCCCCACATGATCGGATGACTTCACATTATGCTATAACCTCAAATGTAGTTTCACAGATTTGATTGGTTTGGTTCCTACTACTTGCAGCATTCATAGCATGCAAGTATCCTTCAGATGATCCATTCAGTTTTGTAGAGCCCTTTCCTATTTGACAGGGCTTCTTTGGTTGTTCTACCCTCCCTCCCACCAATTTTTTGAGGGAAGGGCCATTATATCTCATATACTTAGATGTTATTGCATTCATTCCTTGCTCACATTTTTCCAAGCGCATTATTTATATGGGATACATTCGATTATTTTCTGGCTCATTTATGCTAGTACGTCATGTACCATTTAGTGTGTACTTTACTACTCAATTTCATTTTTATAGGAGCATTATTATTTTGTACTGAGTTATCTTGGTGGGTATAGCTATGCCTCACCTACCTCAATAAGATCAGGTACCATAACATAAAAGGAGACTTACATCAGTTAGTTAGTCTCACCCCCTCTGTCACTATCCTCTTTTGATTCAACTCCATTGGTCTCTCTCTCTATCTCTCTCTGACTCCCCTTCAGTGTCTAGTGATTGTGTCCATACAATGTACTTTGATCATACAGTTTTCTCCTAACACTCATACTTTGGGGGGCAACCTTTTATAACCCAAAATTGATCATGTAGCCATAATTTACTAGATGGATCGAAGTACACCTTGTAAGGCCAATTTTACCATGGTAATTTTTTTTTCACTCTAAGAATTACTTAATAAACCACATTTTTCAAGTTATTTTTGGTTAAACCCATGAAGAATAATTAAATAAATCACTATTTATTTATTAAACTTTCAAGAATAATTAATTAAGTTGTTGTTTAACTAATATTCCTTGTCATATTTGACCTAGTTATGAGAAATAAATAGACAAATGATTAATTATCTTATTTTTCTCTAGGAATAATTAATTAATCACTAATTAGTTATTATTCCTTGTCAAGTTTCACTAAATCCCCTAAGAATACTTAAATAAATCATTAATTGTTTACTATTCCTTAAGCATATTTCTTGAGATAATAAATAAATCATTTATTTATTTATTATTTCTAAATAAAAGTATTTAACCAATTTAAATACTTTTTCCCTCCAACCAATTATAATAAAATATTCCAAATGGTTAATACTAGAATTTGGTTAATAATATTTTATTATTTCCAATTATTCAAGAATAACCAAATATTTTGTTATAAATGGAATGGTTTTGGATTCATTCTTCACTTTTGATTATTTTCATTGTTGCACTCACTGCTATAACTCTGATTATTATCACTGTCACACACCATTTTTCTCTCCATTTGAGTTCCCAATAAACTTAGACTTTTTATTTTTTGGGTTTGCACGTTATAGAGGAGAGAACTCTACAAAAGATGAAGATGTTTGAGGATAGTCAAGAACCCATTCCATAAAGTGGGACTTCTAACCTTTATTTTTTCCCTTCATAGGTGTTATTTAATAAAATCTATTCTTTGCATATCTGGTTTCCATTGGATTATTGGAGTTACTCGCATTTATTACTATTTCATTTTGTAGTTTAACTATGATTGTGGAATAGATCAATACTTTTGCAGGATTTGTTTCCATCATTTGCTACATATCTACAATTTTTAGCAACCATTTATATTGTAGAGTCTATTTGTCATCCATAGTCTTAGGTGATTTCTTTGAATAAACCTTTGAGAAGAATACACTATAACAAGAAGCATATATTTTAGTACAGACATGACATCGCAATTAAGGAACCTCTCTAGAACCTAACCCTTCATCATCTCAAGCAATTCACAACATAATACATATGCCACCTTTGACCATACCATGACCCCCATTGAACCAATTTCTAAAATTTTCAAGGGACCATTGTGTTGTATACTCCATAACTCAAAGGAAGCATAGAATATATCATTGTAGATTATCTTGCACAATCCCCATTAGCCATGTCTTCTTTGGAGGTTTTTCAAACCTGTCCAACTCAAAGGAAGGATTTCTTTCCATGTTATGAACTATAGATTGATCATATTCACACCATCAGGGCTTCACTCAATGAACCTCTAACATATCACGTGCACTTGTGGCATATTAAAACATACCCTTAATTTGACTACATATTGGAAAATGCCTCTAAAAATCACATTATTTAACCCCCTATCAATATAATCCCAATACTCCTTCCCAATTTAAAAACCCCTACTTTCACTAGATATTGTAGGTATCCATTTTTTCATTAATATTTGTTAAACTCCTTTATATTTTTCCATTAACTTTCAGCTCCATTTTTTGTACCTATCAATGTAAAAACTTTTTACCCCTATTATATGCTCGATATATTATGTCATTTTTTCCTCAATACATATCCCCCAATATGAACACATGTGGCATGCTATTGAAGTCCCCATGATTCACACTTAATTACCTTTTATTTGGACAACTCACAACTATGATCTTGTTGATAGTCACATTTGAAATACCAGTGACCACTTGAAATGTCACTATTCATCAGTGCATTATTGATTGGGGGCATTGACCTATATAATGCCAAAATCAGTTTGGAAAATATTAAGTTCCGCTAAAATCACAACTTCCTCCATTACATTGATTCCATATGACCATCGCCCATTGTCCCCTATTAAACTCTTTCAGAATCTCCCAGTTGAACTTGAGGAAAAGATGGCTTTCATCAATATTGAAGTCTTATATGCCCCTCTCGATTATAGCATCTTGTTTGGAAAAAGTTATTTGTATGTCATGAGGGTCATGGCATCATCAATTTCCTACACCCTGATCTTCCCACATAACCATAGAATCATTACCATGGACTAATTTTTCTTATGATATGAAGACCTCTTCATTCCCTAATACTGTGTTACATTTTGTTGGGTCCCAAAACGAAATGGTCCCTTCTTTGACCATGAATGGTTTGGGTATTTTCAAAAATTCCTCTCTTCTTGGAGCATATCTAGGAGAATTTCCCATCATCACACCTTTTTTTGCATCCCTATCTATATGATGACCATGTCAAAGAGTGACCAAACGTAGGACCCTCCACCACCAACTAAAGAAACATTAACTTTTGTGAAACGTGAACCCACTTTTCTTGCTTATGCAATTACTCAAACCCCTTTCCTATATCCTCCACCCAATTTCATCTTACACCAAGTCATGGAAACCCTTACCTCTGCAAACATGTCTCTGTAAAGTATTTTTTAGTTTTTCGAGATCACCATCCATGTGAGCAATCCCAAGTGCCACATCTATAGGATTGATTTCCTCGCACCAACATCAAGAATACATACCACCTGTAGTAACACTTGCATTAACACTACAGGGTACCACAAAAAACTATAAGTGGAAATTCAAGAATAATGGTGCCCTAACCCAAATCTCCTCCTATGGTCTCTCCTCCATGCACATTATGCAACCTATAACGAGACCCTACCAATAAATTCCCATAAATGGAAGAGCTAAAAGTTCTTCCCCTCCATGAGAAAAGTACACCACCTCTTGCAATAATGGATCATGCACCAACCATCGATGCACCATATGTGCACAATATGGGCATTACACCTATCATTGTACAAAAATAGTTCACACTTTATTATGCTAATATGATAGCACTATCAGAAAATGCACCTCATACCATCTATTTCATCTTCAACAAACAAAGTCAACAAGTAGCACACCTGTGTGCTATTTTCAATAATGCCTCTCATTCCATTTCATTAGCTACATGAAACAAGAATTCAAAGAAACATTCTCTAAATCATAACACAACTCCTTCATGCACCTTGTGCAATGAGTTGGGACATTTGATCAACCATTGCCTAGCCCTGAAAGAGCTTCTATGTATCTCTCATTCTTCTTTCCTATTTACACCATTTGCATGTAAATAAAATCCATCATGCAATTGATGCCCATGTACCATTTTGTACATTATGTGCATCATACATACAATTTCCCCTGAATCCCTAGGTTTCAAGAGGGATGGGTTACTTTATAAAATATTGGCATAGAATCACCCCTTCTTCTTCCCTCATATTCCAAGGCTAGAATTGATATGACAATTCATTCTAGTCCTACTCATTTATGCATGGCTCCAAGATAATGGCACAATCCACTCATGGTTATCCTCTACACATGCAGGAGATATGCTCTCCCCCTAATGCTAATGACATGCAACACTTGGTTCACTTTATCTCTTCTTCCATAGGAGTAATGATTAATGTTGTCTGCTCATCATTGCACACTTTCAAGGTTAAATCACCCATTGTGAATTTTGTTCCATCCATCATCGCATGGAAACAACCTATCTATGCATTTTCCTCATCTCTTGGTCATTTAGTATAAAGTATGGTATCACCCCCCTGCTTTTCAATTAGCATTTCCATGTGCCAACCAATACTAATGACCTATGGATACCTCCATCCCCATTTTCTAGTCGTTTTCATTCTAATAACGATATTATCATGGCCATCATAGAACTAAAGTGCCCATGTGATTCCATGCATCATCACTCTTTCTTCTTCACAAAAAAATAGTTTACCCCAAAGCTTGACTCTATCGACACCATCTACATAATTGAAACTAAGAATTATTTTCCTACAAGCTATGTAGATTGGCTCAAGAATCCCCTACTAGCGCCCGAGGCATTTGAAGAAGGGAACATGTCCAATATCTTTCCATCATTAATGTTTATATCTCAACTAAGTTGGACATCATAAAATAGATCTTGTTGGGGGTAGCATGTTCACCTGAAGATGTTGCCTCATATAAAGCCCCAAGAATATAAGGACGTTTTAGCTTGGTCCTTCCTCGAAATGCCTGTATTCAACCCTACCATTGTATAACACCATATTGACACCTAGCCCAATTCCTACCCTATTAGGAAAAAGTATTTCTCACTCCATCCATATAAAGGGAAAGCAATCAAATCTGAAATTGATAAGTTGCAAAGGTAAGTTTCATTTATCCCATCATTTACACGTCTTTGTTTCTGACCCTATACCCATCATGAAAAAATAGGGCACCATACATGTTCATATGTATTTCTGCAATTTAAACAAATATTTCCCTAAGGATAATTATCCTACACCCTTTATTGATCAAATCATCAGTGCTTGTGCCAGGAATGAAGCCCTATTCTTTATGGCTGGCCTTTTAAGAATAATCAAATGCAGATTCACCATACAAATAAATACAAAACGACTATCACTACCACTTTGGGTCCCTTTTCATATCACGTTATCCCCTTCAACCTTAAAAATGTTGGAGCCACTTTTCTATGGGATATGAACTAAATTTTGGAAGATATAGCCCATATACTACTAGCCTACCTCAACAACCTCATTGCTCAATCCAAAAAGTTCCCAGATCATATTAAATATCTTCGCCTTGTTGAATCATGTTAAGTGTGTCTTCTTCATCAATTTTGAGAGATTGATATGGTTTATTATTTCCTACCAAGGTATTAGGGCAAACCCATTGAAAGTGAAGGCCATTTGCAAAATACCATCAGCTAAAACTTTAAAGAAGTTACAAATCTTACAAGTTAAGGTCAAATTCTTACGTCACTTCTTTCATGATTACCCTACATGTGCTCATGGTTTTCATCGTCTACTCTAATAGAGTATCCCATTCTGGTTTGACCAACAAACTCATATATTGTTCAAATCTTTTAAAGATGTGCCATCTCAAGCATTACTAATAAACCCTCCAACTCACAATAAGGATTACACCTTCTACCTCTCATCATCTGATGTAGCCAACACTCTCATGTTAGTCCAAATAAAGCATGATAATACACAAAATGTCATCTATTATGTTAGCAAAAAATTGATAATACCTACTTTAAACTATGAGCTAGCCGAGAAGACCTCCTTATCCCTTGTACACTCCACATAAAATCCTTATCATTACATAATTCTTTGGACCACAACCATTATTACAAGTATCAACCCCATGCAATACTTTCTTACCCACCATACGATGAATCATAGATATTCCCAATGGTTCATTATTTTGCAAGAGTTTGACCTTGAATTAGCTTCCCCTAAAAGAAACAAATCCCTCATTATTTCTAAATTCATTGTTAATCTCCCATCAGAGTCTTAGGGGTCTCTGATGAACAAATATTTCAAGTAAAAACAACTATTCAATATATCGATAGACAACCGATGGTACTGTGACATCCTCCTCTACTTTTGAAGCCATAATTTCAATCCTTAACTCTCATGCCACAACTGATGGCGCATTCACCGTCAAGCACCATGTGACCTCCTCGTAGGAGACATTCTATATCATTGAGGCACTAACAAGATTCTACATTAATGATTTACATTGGATGAAGTTGAGTGGGTCTTAAATGATTGTCATAATAGGGAATTTTGGTGGCCACCACCCAAAATATTATCCATGCCAATTGTTTTTTTCCCACTATTTTCCATGATTGCATCCAAGTAGCTAATAAATGTGAATGCTACCAATGATATGCCCATAAATCTAGAGACCCTATTACTCCTTTACATTTTATCATTTTGGATGAATCATTCTATAAGTGTGGCATTGATTTCATGACTTGTAACCCACCTTCCAAAAATGGCAACATGTACATAGTAGTTTTTTTCGACTACAGAAAATGGGAAAAATTCAAGAACACATTCAATAATATTGTTGATACTGCTACTTGATTTTTCTTTACGTGTGTCATCACACATTTCAACGTCCCCGAGGAAATTGTATGTGGCCACAATAAGAATTTTGAGATTGAGGTGGTCTAAGAATTATCTCAACTCCTTGGGTTTACTCATGAGCTTACTTACCCTTACTACCCCCAGTCTCATATATAGGTAGAAGTTGTAAACTAAGTCCTCAAAACAATGTTGCAACATATGGTGAATAAACATAATACTAATTGGCACCATGGAAAATTTTAATGATGGAATTTAATCCTAAAGTTTAGAAACCTTGGTGAATCTTATCTGTCTGTAATATGTACTTTGTAAAATGTTTGATAGTATTTTTATAATAATATTTATATCTATAAATTATTTTATATCATTTTATATAATTTTTTGGGAATTTTTTGGGTAAAATAACTTTACACTATAAATTTTTGGTTAAGCATTTAAAAACACAATCATAAATTAGCGAATATTTTTTCTGGAAAAAGCATGGAAAATTAGGCCACCTATGAATATTTGTTATAGAAATATTTGGGCACTGCAACCCCAATCACATATGTCCATAAACCAATGGCTTCTGAGTCCCTAAAAGTGTTGTTTCATGCCCTAAAGGAACAAAGTCAGCTGATTACATCATCCTCCAGAAGTTCTCCACAGAAAACTGCTTAAAACTAGTCAAAATTGGACCATACAGACTGCTCAGTGTAGAGGGTGCGATGCATCTCACCTGATCAATGTAAAAAGTGCGATGCATACTCGAAATCCCTTTTGTAGGGTGTGATGGATGAGAGTAGACAAATGGCAGAGATAGTTTGCAAGGTGGATGATCATGGAATCTTCCAGAAACTTCTCTTGTGACACCTGCCTCTCTGAATTCGCCCAGGGATGATTAAGAGATCATCAATCTCCAAATGGAATCAAGAAATATTAGAGAGAGGACACTAATAAAAATTCCAGAAGCTGACTCACCCTGTTACAATCATCTATATATGGATCCCTCATCCCAGAGATCCAAAGGCTGGAATCTTGTATCTTGTAAGGAAGTGATGTTGGTTTCCAGGTGGAATATCATAGTGTTGGGTGATCTAAGATTTTCATGAGGTGAAGAAGGGCTTTCATGCTGGGAGGATGATGCTGGGTCAGATCAATGGGTTTCAATCCTCTCTTCTAATCTCTATATCAATAAATCTATTCAAGTTTTCCTCCACATTCTTGTATGTTTGCTTATATATGCATGTATGTGGTCAATATATATCTGGTCCTATATTGTTTACGATTGTAGATCTCTGCACTATGAAGGTATTATGATGCTTTGACTTTACAGGTACTCTTTGAAGCGGAGTGGTCAAGGGAGGAGCATCAAATATTTGTTAAAGGCGAGAAGGAACAAGCAAAGAATCAAGCGAAAGACTGAGGTTGGTATTCTTTGTTCCTCTCCTATCTACTTCTCGTAAAGGAAAGTGAAAGTAACTTTAATATGTTTCTTTCTAAGATAGCTACCTGTCTTAGTGGGACTAGTAGCTCTGCATAGACACTAGATTTCCCGATAACAATATTAGCCCCTAATATTTTCCTTGATTGGAACACATGCCTCTCTCCTCCTCATGGGCATACTATACCTTATTCAAAATGTCCACTAGTTTTACCCCTTTCGAGGTTGGTATTCTTTGTTCCTATCCTATCTACTTCTCATAAAGGAAAGCAAAATTAACTTTAATCTGTTTGTTTCTAAGATAGCTACCCGTATTAGTGGGACTAGCAGCTCTGCATAGACAATAGATTTCCCGATAAAAATATTATCCCCTAATATTTTCCCTGATTGGAACCACATGCCTCTCTCCTCCTCATGAGCATAATATACCTTAGTCAAAATGTCCACTATTTTTTCCCCTTCTACTTAGTCTATGGGATCAAATCTATACTCCCCATTGGGTGTCAAATCCTTGCATTAGGCACAACCACTGAGCTTCTCATAGATGATTCTCCCTTGGAACAAAGGTCCATACAAATGAAACATGTTGACAAAAATCAATGAGAATCCCACCAGCATAATGAATCCCACAAAATATGAACCAAATTCTGATTTGATAGGAACATCGCCCCACACCCATTTAACAAAGGAGATTTAGTATAGCGCTGCAACATTTCCATGAGGCTTTGGGACTAGGAAAATTTGAAACATTGTGGAAGGGGCCATATATCATTAAACATATCTTCCTAAAAGGCAGATATATGATGATAGAAGCCAATGGGACATGTCTCAAGGATTCCATCAACAAGCTCTACCTCAATAAATTCCACCCCTAACTACATGCTTTTTTCACCTTATTATGTTGATATGCTCCATGATTTCATTTTTTATGATTGCCTCATGACCAATGTAACCAAAATTCTACTCTTACCATGTGTCATAGACGAATCATCCACTAGCTTACTACCATGGGTTCACTAGTAGCTCTTCTCGATCGTCGCAAAAACTCATTGCGGTAGCTTGGGCCATTTACTCTCTTCATTAAACCCTTCTCCATTAGAATGGTGTTTGTGTTATGTTAGCCACTAAAAATCAAGTAGATAATGATGTTATCATAGACATATTGGTTGATGCCTCCAGTTCAGGTATTTTCTATTCGCATCTCTTCATTGATTTCCAACTTCTTGTTAAATAATTGAATCGAACTTTCCATGTCCATGACCCTCACCTTTCTCAAAAGTAATTGCATGCCTAGTTGTTAGCATATACTTTTGATCATATCATGTCCTAACATATGGTAAGGCATCAAAAATATGTTATTGACCGCATAGCTAATCAAATCCTTGATTTCAAGTGTTACATACATAATATCATCAAGACACATAAAGAATACAAATACATGATCCATCACATCATAAACATCAACATCAAATATTAAATCATAAGCATCACATACTAATAGACACACCATAAGAGGTAGAAAAAAACCATCTCACCCACCCAACCCACCCACATACACACACACACATATATATAGGGCTTATGTACAAGAACTGGTCCTCCCCATAAAAAGTACATCATCTACAAAATGATGGGAACATCATCATATGGGTTATTCTTATGGTAAAATATCAACCTCTAATGGTGGGGCTCATCACCCTCTGTACCACCTGCTGGGGTCCCTCCTGCCTCCTCCTACCTTAGAAGAAAAATAGGTCATATTGTGGCTACTACAACTGCTACCCTCTGCAAGATGGGTTGCCACTCTTGGTCCTTGGTCATCACCTGTTCAACCACATTCTCACCAAACATGGCCCATCCCACCTCTAAACTCCTAGCAAGAGCTCAGTTAGTTGGTTCCATGCATCCATCTCCCTATCACAAGTAGTTTTTATCTCTCCTCTATATCCCTAGTGTGGGCCCACAAATACTAGATCTCCTCTATGTGACCTGCCACATCCCCCTCTCCTCATGGCATGAACCAATCTGTAGAGGTGCCCTATATGTCAACCACTCCTCAGTAGCCCCCTCCCAAGCTTGCATATGTCCTTTCCCCATGACGCCTCCTTCAAGGATCCTCTAGGTGTGACCACAAGGATGCATATCTACAAACAACATGTCAAATATCAATGCTATAATGATATATATAATAAACATATAAATGCATATGTACAAATAAGGTACACTCATACCTGCTAGTTCCTACATGTCACCTTGGGGCAAGATCATGTCAAGGTCACCTTAGAAGTCCATACCAGTGATGAGCCTCATCATTGGGTAATTATATGGGGCTTAATTCACCTCCTAGCTTAGTCAAACCAACTATTCTCACAACTTATTGCATACCTTTGATTATATTTTGTTTATGAGATGAGCTAGAGTTGGATATTTTTCTTTGTGGTATAATGTGCATTTAGTGTACGATTAAAGGATAAAAGTAAGGAATTTTGGCAAAGAACCTGGTCAAAACTTGAATGGGACAAGGGATAGGAATTATAGGAGGTAAATCCTCCTCATTTACTCCCCCACATTCGAATATTCCTCCATCAGCTCAGAGTGTAACCAGCCAAATCATGAGGACTAGAAGGCAGCTAAGCAAGTGAAAGTCAAAGCACCAGTTTATCTCAAGTTTGGAACCGAGCCTCCCTAATTTTAAGGAAGTAGTTGGAGACTTCAGACATATAAGTAGAGAGGACCAAGACCTTAGTATGATTCACATTTTTTATTGTAAAACTCTACTCTATTTTCGAGCTGCAATACTTGTGATAGTTTATGATGTAATGAATTGTTTTGATAATAAGAATGAGTTTTGTTTTGAGCCAACATTGAGTTAACTCAGAGGGCTGAAGCTCTTGGGTTAGGGCCCAACCCTAGAAACCAAGGCTCCTCTTTATTGTACATGTATGCTAGCATATATTCATGGTTTAATCGTTCATTTGCTTAAGTAGCCGCATTTCCATTACAACAATGTAGAGTAGTTTGGTTGTGTTTTACTTTTCTTCCATTTGAGCCTTCTTTTAGTTAGCATGTTAGCAAGGATAAAAATATCACCATAAGGTTGTCAGTAGGTGTCTCGGCCTCACCCCCTCCCTTTAGGACCATGACTTGAGGAAGAGACCCTTCAGCAACCCCAAAAATGCAGATTTCTTTAGAGTTTGTTGTCTTGATTAAGTTCTTAGTTCATTTCATCCTCATCTTTCTCCATCAATCTCTTTCTGTAATATGATCTCAGGCATATTCTCATTTCCTTCAGCATGAAATGCTTCAGCAGAAGCTAATAAATCACATCTTAATCAAATTATACCCATAGATTTCCTTACCATTCGATCCACAACAAACTTGACCAATCACTATTAAACCGTGTGTCGCATAACCGATGTAGTCATTTCAACGTTTGAATTTATTTTCTCCAAATCTCCACTGTCAATCTATTTTTCTTGATCCAATAGCTATCGTGCCACCCACTCACCAACAAGCTTAGATGATCTCCATGGTTGATCAATCTCGCATGATCCAACGGATATCATGCAATCTTGCGTGGATTATTTCTCGACCGATATCTGACCCAGAGCATGCGAGAAAAGTGGTTTTCCCGTGCTACGTGTCACCCACTGAGGCTAATCACGTTAAATTTTGGAACTTTTCTTACAGCTCTTAGGGCGTGCGAGATACTACTTACCACCTATATTCATTTAAACATTTGACTTTAGGCGCTCCAAATCTCCACTGTTGATCTACCTTGCTTGATCCAACAGTTATCGCGTCACCCACTCACCAACTAGCTTCACCGATCTCCACCATTGATCAGTCCCACATGATCCAATGGCTATCACACAATATTGCATGAATTATTACATGGCCAATAGATGACCAAGAGCATGCAAGAAAAGTGGTTTTCTCGTGCTATGTGTCACCCATTTAGGCTAATCGCGTAAAATTTAGGAATTCCACTTATAGTTTTGAGGGTGTGCAATAAACTACTTACCACCTACAAAGACCACTCCATCATTCCGCACGTTTTCCACCCTTCTACCGACATGTGATTTGATGTGATCCATCCATCTATTCACTTAATCTCCGTGGTAAGATCTCTACCACTCATCTTCCATTAATCATGTTCGTTAATCGATCCATCCATCTATTAATTTAATCTCCTCTATAAGATCTCGGCCCCTCATCTTTGGTTAATCTTGTTCATTGATCGACCCATCAATCTATTAACTTAATCTCATGCGATAAGATCTCTATCAGTCATCTTCCATTAGTCTTGTTCATTGATCTGCCCGATCCAATAGTTCCTACGCACTGTTGCTTCATTATGTCTCCCTTTCATTGATTTCAATCTAAAATTTCTCTTCGACTTGACTCCTTCCTGAACTTTGTTCTATGTATTAGTTAAACATTGCCACTCCTGAGCTTGGATATGGTTATTGAATTAGACCTCAACACTATCTGATCATCATAAACACCAAAAAAACAAAAAAAAGTGAAAAGAAATTTAGTTTAGTTTCCTTGCTCACACATTAGTTTGGCTTGATGCTCTTTACTTCTGTAACTTAGATAGCAGCATTAGGTTAGTGTTGATTTAGCAATTTTTCTTAACATATCTGCTTAAATGGTTTATTATGATATGGTTTGATTTAGCATTACATGTTTTTTTCTTTATTAATGTAGTAGAGTACCTCTCTTAGACTAGATTTTCTCTTCTTCTATCAAAGAATCAAGCTTCTTCTGACTCTATAGAAGTTTGGCTTGGAATCCCTCGGGTTTCTCACCAGATGAACACTGACAATAGGTAGGACCTTCACTTCTCCTTGTGCATATAACACTGTCACCTCCATGTTTGTACAAACCCTGGGTTGATAAGTAAAGTTCGTAGTCCAGGAGTTTTAGCATCCTTGCTACAATACTAGCACTCATCACTTCTTGGCGTCGTTGCCAGGGAGGTGTCTGAGTAGAATGTGATTAATGCTTTCTTTTCTTTTATTTCTAGTCTACCTTCTTTTCTTATATTTCTTATATTTAATTTTCTACCATTGGTTTATTTCTGCAAAAGTAATCTAGTAGCTTCCTTTGTTTTAGTTGTCATTATCTGCTTTCCTTTCCATCCTGCAAGTAGAATTTCAATTCAGCAAGTAACTTTTCTTTATGTCAATAGTTTTCAATGAATCAACAATTTCATTTCTACAAATTACATTCCAGCTTAAAAAAATCTTATAAAATCCAACCCAAAAACATTTCCTTTCATGCCTCATAGGAATAGGGATAATTTAGGGAAATTCTTGTCAAATACCCGCACTGCATCCAGCAGCCAACCTTCTTTCTTCTTAGGTGGCTATGAACTGGAGGAACCTTTAGGTGAGAAACCTAACATATTTGAAAAACCTACAGGGGAATAAGAACAAGAGGAACCCATTCCTACTAAACCAATGGCTGAAAACTTAAATGACAGAGGAAATAGAGTATTGAGGGTGCCTTCCCCATCAGGGAAGCCAATGGGGACACTAAGTTGAAGAATATAAGCCCCTCTACTCTACCTCATTTCCATGGCCTGACCACAGAGGACCCCAACACTTTCCTATTTGAGTTTATTGTTATATGCTAAACTTATGACTATACAGATGAGGAGAAAAAGTTAAAATTGTTTCCATCTACCCTTAAGGATGCAACATTGTGTTGGTTCATGTGTTTACATGGAGATAGAATCACAACTTGGGCTTAGATGCAACAGGCTTTTAACAACAAATACTGGGACTATTATAGGTAAAAGGATACTAAAGAAGACATTTTCAGGATGACCATAGGTGAGGATGAATCCTTAGAAGACTATGAAGAAATATTCCATCTGAGTTACAAAAGAGCCAGGTGCACACTTGACTCCAAGTCACTAAAGCTGGTCCTACTCAGAGGAGTAAGGGAATATCTTCTGGATACCTTACATTTGTTAGCAGGATGAGATATCTACAAATTACCTTATGAGGATATCAAGATTGTCTTTAGAAACCATTCTAGGACAGCCAGGAAAAGAGTAGGAGTAGTCAACCTATGGCCAATACATCATCTTCCAACTCATCCCTCAAGGGTGAAATTGGAAATATGCTAGAAGATTTCAAAAGTGAGATTTTGAAAACCCTTGCCTTGTAATTGGACACCACGAACATCAAAAGGAAGCAAGAGGAAGAAAAGAAAGTATTGGCCATATTTTTCCCTAAATGCACTAGGAGGCATCCTAGGAATGAATGTCCATTGATCTGCATTGAAATTTCCTCGGTCTGTGAAGAAAACCACTCCACAAACAAGTGCCCTTCTTTACCCAAACCCAAAGTTGTATATCAAGGAGCTAAGGGCGTCAATGAGCAACTTTGCTACATCAACCAAAGGATACCTCTTAGGCTTATACCATACTAACAGGGTATGCAAGGGCCATCCCATGCATATTACAACCCCAACCAAACCACATCTATACCTTCTTGGGGACCCCATATTCATCCTTCCTCATCTACACCCCCTCCTTGGTCCTATGCGTCTCAGTATCTTTACCAGCCAACCAGCCAGTCATTTCAACCTTATGTTTCACCACAACCCCAGTGGAATACCCCACTCCAGGGGTGGAGGCCCCAACACAACAATGCTCCAACTCTATTTTCTCCACCACCTACCTGACCACAACTCCTACACTATACTCCACCCAAGAAACACCATATATCTGTGCAACCAAATCTGAACCCAAATAATAGGCAGGCTCAACAAGCATACAATGGAGAGACATCAGACCCAACTTATGTTACAGAAATCTAGGAGATCAACCTAAGATCTGGGAGAATTATCCTGTATAACCAACCTACCTCTCCACATAGGGAGGTTGAGGAAGAAAGAGAGGAAAGAAACCTTAAAGTAAATCCACCCTTTCCTAAGAAATTAGCCCAACCACTCCAACCTACCCAGAAGAAACTGAACTTCTAGGAGAATTGAAAAATCTATGTGTAAATATCCCCCTTCTCCAGGCAATAAAAGATGTTCCCATTTACAATAATCTGATTAAGGAGAAATGATTCAAGCATCCAAGAAGAAGAAAAAGGGATTCCCCTACCATTGATGTGATTGGGTAGCTGTCTAACTTGATGTTGGGGCAAGTAATATGTCCAAAATATCTGGACCCTGGAAGCCCTGTAGAAGATGTGCACATCAATGGAACCGTCATCCCACACACTCTGATTGATCTTGGGGCTGCCATTAATGTGATGACCAAGGACACCATGCTCAGGCTCAACCTCCAAGGGTCATCGAGGAAAACCACAATAGTTTTGCAACTTGCAAACCATTCCACAGTCATTCATGAGGGAATTGTGGAGGATGTGATGGTCTCCATTGACTCCTGGGAGTAACCTGTAGATTTTCTAGTTCTCCGGCCTAAGGCTAAGCTTACTAGTTACCCTCTCATCCCTGGGAAGCCATGTTTGGCCACAAACGGTGCTTACATTAGCTACATATATGGTAATATGACCATAAACAATGAGCATATGTCTAAATAGTTAGTCCTATACCCTCCTTCTCAACCTTCTCTAGAGCATCATTTACCTTTATGGTTGGAGGAGGAGGAAGAAGATAAGGTTTATTCAACCCAACTTTATGCTTTGGAAGCAACCATTGGAGGATAGCAAGATGAGGATAGCTTAATTGAACACTTGCTCAAAAGTCCAACTCCTAGTTCGTTACCATTAGAAGAAGAAGTAAGGGAAACCCAGAACAATCATCCAATTGACTTATGCTTGGTCAATTCCAACCCATTCCATGTCAAATCTAGAGAATTCAGCCCACAGAAAAATTTGAAAATTAATCCATCTCTTTCTACTCTAGAAGAGGAAAAGCTATGCAACATGGTGAGAGAAAACCTAGAAGCCTTCACTTGGAGTTACAAGGAAATTAAGGGAGTGCACCCCTCAATGTGTACTCACCACATATACATCAAAGAAGCTTGCAAGCTAGTCTGGCAACCACAAAGGAGCATGAATCCAGCTCTTATAGATATAGTCGAAGAAGAACTGCAAAAACTACTAGATGTAGGATTCAATTACCCTATCTCTGATAGTGAGTGGGTCTCTCCTTTAGTGTTAGTTCCCAAGAAAAATGGTAAGTGGAGGATTTTTGTTGATTATAGGGAGTTGGAAAAAGCCACAAAGAAGGATTATTTTCCCCTACCCTTCATTGACCATGTGCTAAATGGCCTGGCAGGGAAGACGTTTTTTTCTTTCCTAGATGGATTCAGTGGGAACAACCAAATCCAAATCTGCTCAGAAGACCTGGATAAGACCACATTCTCCTATCCTTGGGGTAATTTTTCCTATAAGGTCCTTCCTTTTGGCCTATGCAATGCTCCTGCCCCTTTCCAAAGAAAAGACTTGAGTATTTTTTCCGAATTAGTACATGATGCGGTGGAAATTTATATAGATGATTTTACACCTTATGGTTGTGATTTTCAAGAAGCCTTGAATAACCTAGGGAAAGTATTGCACAAATACATTGAAATGAACCTGTCTCTAAGTCTGGACAAAATTTGAATTCTTAATGACTAAAGGGACCATGCTAGGTCATTCAATATCTCAGCAAGGACTATAGGTGGACCCGAAAAAAATAACAGTCATCCAAAGGGTCCCACCTCCACAAAAGTAGAGGGATGTCAAGAGTTTCTTAGGGTTAGCTGGATATTACCGAAGGTTTATAAAGGAATTTAGCATGTTGAACTCTCCTTCATTTGGGTTGTTGGCAAAAGATTTTGAGTTTATATGGTCAAAAAGATGTCTAGAGGCCTTAGACATTTTAAAGGGTAAGTTGACCACTGCACCAATTCTTCGAGGCCCAAACTCGGCCCTCCCTTTCCATATTCATGTTGATTCCTCACACAAAACTATAGGACTAGCCTTAGGTCAGGTAGAGGAGAAATTTCCCTATGCCATCTATTTTATCAGTAAGAACTTGTCGAAGGCTGAGCTAAATTATACTATGATAAAAAAGGAACTCCTAGTTGTTATGCATTCATTGAACAAGTTTAGGCATTACATTATAGGCTACAAAACATTTGTGCATACTGACCATGCTGCAATCAAATATTTAATGAACAAACCAAATTTGAATGCAAGAATTATAATATGGTTTCTTTTATTACAAAAGTTTGATCTAACTATTGTTGATAAGTTGGGTAAGGAAAATGTTGTTGCAGACTTTATATCTAGGATGAATCTGCTTGCAAGTGAAGAAGGAATGGTGGATGACCAATTACTAGACAAGCATTTGTTTTCTATTTGAATTCTCTCCTCGTGGTTTGCTTATATAACAAACTATTTGGTATCAACACAGTTCCCACCAAACTTGCCCTCAAAAGAAAAGAGAAAGATAGTAAGGAAAAGTGCCCCCTTCACATGGATTGGAGGAAATCTTTTCAAACATGGCCCAGATCAAAATCTTGAGAAGGTGTGTAAGAGAAGAGGAACTTTATGACATCCTTCTGACCTGTCATGATGGGCCTCTTGGAGGTCACTTTGCAACAAAAAGGACAACATTCAAAGTGTTACAAGTAGGCTATTACTGGCCCACTGTTCATCGGGATGTGAAAAAGTACATTAGTCAGTGTGATCAGTGCCAGATGATGGGAAAGCCTACTCCATGAGATGAAATTCCCCTACAACCTCAAGTGACTTTTGAGCCATTTGAAAAGTGGGGCATGGACTTCATTATTCCTATCAACCCTCCTTCAAAGAAAAAATAGTACATTATTGTGTGCACTGCTTATTTGACTAAGTGGGCTGAAACAAAGGTGATTAACGCAGAAACAGAAGAGAAGGTGGATAAGTTCCTAAGGGAGAATGTATTCTATAAATTTGGGTAACCTAGAGAGCTAGTCATAGACCAAGGTAGCTATTTTACCTCCAACATGATTGAAGATTTGCTCAGCCATCACAAAATCAAGCATAGGACCTCCACTCCTTATCATCCACAAGATGATGGGCAAGTAGAGGTGACCAATAGGGCACTGGAGAGCATCTTAACCAAGGTAGTAAGAAATAGCAAGAAGGATTGGGCAAGGAGACTAGTTGAGGCCACCTAGGCCTATAATACAACATGGAAGACCACCACTGGATTTACACCGTATGACCTGGTCTATGAAAAAAGGCTTTGTTGTCCATTTATTTTGAATATAAGATATTGAGGATGGCAGCCCGACTAGATTTGGACCTCAGTCATGCACAAAAAGAAAGATTGTTCCCTTTGAATGGATTGCATGAATTCAAAATGCAGGCCCTCCTACATACAGAGATAGTTCAGCTTCAGAGGAAGATCTGGCATGATAGACATATTAAGGAGAAGCAAGTTGAAGAGGGCAATTGGGCATTGTTATATGATTCTAGGCATAAAGACTTCAAAGGAAAGCTAAGGACAAGATTGCTCAGACCTTATGTGGTAGAGAGATGACATGATAATGGTTCAGTGCAAATCAGAACTATAGATGAAGAATCCATTCCATTGCTTGATAATGGACACCGATTGAAAACGTACAAGAGGCCTTTATCAAAACAAGAGTTCATTAACAATATCAATAAGACTGTGATGATGGTGGAGCAAGTTCCAACTCCTCCCTCGTTAGGTCATTGAAAAGGAGAAGAAAGAATAAGGATTTAGGTGAAAACCTCCATGAGGCGATCGAGTCTCATCTTTGGGTTGAAAACTTCGTGAGGTGGCCCAATGATGAAAAAAATGGAAAAGAGAATAAGAAGAACCCTAGGTGAAAACCTTCCTTGAGGCACCTAGGGAAAACATCTAGGGTCAAAACCTCTCTAAGGCATCCCAGGTGTTTTTCAAAAAAAAAAAGAGAGAGAGAAAAAAGACATAATAGTTATTTGCAGGTGGGTGAGAAAGACAATCAAGGAGAAAAGAGAAGATCCAAAGGGAACATTGCCTCACATATATTCATCTCCTCCACTCCTTACCATGCATCCCTCCATGAATTCCATTGTTTTTTCACTTCATTGCTTCAATTTAGGCGAAGACTGTGTTTTCTACAGGATCCCGTGAAAAACTACAGGATGATCATGTAGGAATTACAGTAGCCCGAAAAACCTACATGAAGAAATTTGAGGGTGAATGGTAGGTTTTTTAGGTCCCAAAAATTCATTCTAGACATGCTCTAACCACTCACCTCATCCATTACCATCATCCCTGCACTCATCATTCTAAACAAAAGGAGATCAATTTCTACCAGTTATGGGAAAAAAGAAAAACGGGAAAACAGAGGAGACTAAGAGCATTACCTGAATGTCCCTTGCTCCACACACACTCCTACTCCCTCTTTCCATTCATTGGGGCATCCTCAAAACCTAATCCAACAACATGATTAAGATATTATAAGGGAGAAGCAGCTATAGGACATCCTCTAGGAAATCCTATAGCAGCCTGTCCCATAGGATATCAATCATCAACTACATGTCTTCACTAGGATGATCTAGGAACTCCAGATAGTAGAGAATAAACATCATAGGAGGAAGAAGAACAACCATGTAGCAAATAAACAACGCAACACCTCTGGCCTTCGACAACTGTAGCATGGAATCAAGACCACAGGTAAGTATCCCGCTCACTCACTCATATGCATCATTTGATCAAAAGTTGTAAGGGTTACAAGGTAGTTGGTATATAAGTGAAAAGGTGGCCAATTGACTTGGCCACCTTTATTGAGTCATCACATAGAAAAATGGGTGTCCTCTCACACGCGGTTGTAGTCAACTCAAAGAAAGAGGAGTAGGACAAGAAGTGGTTGACTACGGATCTACGAGGTGGGATCTGATTACAAAGAATCTCATCCTAAAAAGCTATAAAGGAAAATAAAACATCATTTTCATGCATTCGTGCATTCCACCTCCTCAAAACTCCCTCACACAAGTCACTTTCATAACTTTGGCCACCCAACAGAAGAAAGGATCCATCGTTCTGCAAGAGAATTTCTACAGGAGCATGCACAACAATTCCTACAAGAACAGTCTATAGGAGCAGTCTACATGATACATAGAAGTAGTCTATAGGATACATAGAGGCAATCTAAAGGATAGTCAGAGAGGGGTTCAAGAGATAATATCATGTGAATTGTCCATTGCCACCATTCTGAAGAGGTAGGATCTGAAAATCCATCCCCATCTACAAGAAAATGAACTAGAAATGCTCTAAAATCTAGTGGATATAACAACTATGGGAGGTGAATTATATACACAGGAAACTCTGTTTTCTCCTGAATTTAAAATTCTTGTGTCAAACCTCTCATTTCCTCCTCAAGCCTCACAAGCAAGATGACAGGAGGGTTTAATAGGAGAGAACCCACAAACATTGTGAGGATACAAAAACACCCCCAAGTGCTTGAAATCTTTATAAGACACCAATGGTAGGGGTTTTTTGAAAAATTCACATGGTATGATGATGAGGTGGCTCAAGAATTTTCTCATCCCCTCACTCCACACAGCAAAATACATGCCACGGTTATAGTTAGAGGGATCACTATAGATCTCACCCCAGAGCTCATTAGTAGGGTCACCACACTTCCCCTAGGAATTCCATGGAGAATAGAAGACAAAGCAGATAGTTAGGTGGCAAAAAGGAAATTCTTTTTAAAAGGTGAAGAACCCAGAGAGGACAAAAATGGAGTAAGGAGGGACAGTATGTCATACCCATGGAGTGAGGTGGGTTACCAACTCATCAAATATATCTCGTGTGAGGGTAGATACAATGTTGTTTATGGCTACCATTTTAGGATGCTTGAAGAATTAAGATTTGGAATAGAAACACAAGTTCACCAAAGACTCAGCATACCCTATTTCTTGATGCAATCACTCATAGACTCCAACAACAAAGTAAAGGAAGGGAATTCCCAAAAATTGGCTCACCATGGGTTGATCAAGATCCTCATTGAGGATTCCCTCCTAAACCTCAGGATCCCTATAACATGGTCAGTCTTCAGAGACTTACCAGTAGAGGATGACATCAAAACCCTCACCCATGATGTTAGTCCTTATGTCCGTGAGGAGGAGGCAAAACAACAAGAAGAAGATACAGATCTAGATGGGGATGAGATGGATGAATAAGAAACTAACACAGAGGAACATGATGAAGTAGAAGAATAAGGGGGAGAAGAGAAGGAGGATGATGCTGAAACAGAGGAGGAAAATAAGGAATAAAATGATGGAGATGATAAATAATAGTAAGAGGAAGAAGATAATAAAAATAGAGAGGAAGAAGGCAGTGAAATTGAAGGTGAATAACTTAAGAAGGAGTCACCTAGGGTGTCTCTAGAGGCCCCTAAGAGGGAGGTAGTAACTACCCTCACAGTTCTCAGCACCCCAGTCAAGCAAAAAAGGAAAAGAAGGAGGCAAACCCCTCTGTATTTTAGAATAAGAAAGAGCACAAGAATCAAACAAGGGAATCCAAAAATATCAACAAAAATCCTTATTAAGATTGAAGATACTCCTACAACAATCACCTATGTAAGGAGGCCTAGTACTAGATCAACTTCCTTAAAGGGTAAGGCCATCCTACAGGATCCATAGAAAAAACTATGAGAAGCACAGAAATTGGAAAGAAAGTTAGGGTAGAAGTAAGAAACAAAATAGGAAGACATTGGGCACATGGAAGAGAAGTGCAAGGAAATGGGCAAAGAGTTAAGTGGCTTAAGGGATAGAGAAGCAATAATGAGAGATCAACTTGAGTAGGAAAATGCATGGCTGAGAGGACAACTGCAGGAAAGGGAAAACACACTAGCATGTATGGCCATC
The DNA here is from genome assembly GCA_000404065.3 of Pinus taeda. Taxonomy (NCBI): domain Eukaryota; kingdom Viridiplantae; phylum Streptophyta; class Pinopsida; order Pinales; family Pinaceae; genus Pinus; species Pinus taeda. The sequence continues at coordinate 246,004 of APFE031439805.1, forward strand.
CTCCCCTTGGAGGCCATTCAGTGTAGGATGCCAGCTAAATCCTATACTCTTTACCTCATAGAACAATGGTTGCAATTTCATATTAAAACACTAGCACAAAGGGGCACTGTGCCATTTCTGGACTACAGGCATTTTATTTATCTTTGTGATCAAAGTACACTAGAGGATAAGGCCAAAATGGCTAAGTTTTACTTGCACGACATGGCCCTCATAGACATGAATGTTTGGGATCCTAATTCCGAGCTAGGAGATATGAAATAAATGCCTTTGGCGTCATCGGTGAACCATGAGGAGTAGAGGGCTACAAAGATGAGAATAATATTGGCCAGAGAGAAAAATGAACATCTTTTCATCAAAGCTGAACAATCAAATCCCAAGGCCCTAATCAACACCCATAATCCAATTGCAAATGATCGTCAGCTAGCAAATAGATATCTTGTTGCCCAAGAGCAAGTAATTTCACATTTTTAGGATATGTTTAGGATGCTAGAATATGATAGTATACATGACCTCTTAAGGATATGGAACACATTGCCACACAACTTGAAGATTAGAGAATATTACTCCCCTCAAAGGTTGAGAGAGGCACTCAACGGGACACCTATGTATAAGCAATCAATGCAAAGGTTGAAGGTCAATTAGATAGGCCTAAAAATCAATCCACCACTACTCCTAGGGATGCTAGAAGGGAGAAAAGAAGAACAGGAAAAGAAGCAGTGGGAAGAAGTAGGAAGGAAGGTAGACTTCTATGAATAAAAGGAAAAGATCACAACAGAGGCATGGGATGTTAGAGAGGCTACAAAAGCCATGAAGGACGTGGACATTGACTAAGTTGCTCAGAGGATGAGCAACACTTTCAGTGGGGGGTGATGATGAGCCTCATAATTAGGTAATTATATGGGCCTTAATTCACCTCCTAACTTAGTCAAACCAACTATTCTCAAAGCTATTGCATACTTTTGATTATATTTTGTTTATGAGATGAGTTAGAGTTGGATATTTTTATTTGTGGTATAATGTGCATTTAATACAGGATTAAAGGATAAAAGGAAGGAATTTTGGCAAATACCTTGGTCAAAACTCAAATGGGACAAGGGAGAGGAATTATAGGAGGTAAATCCTCCTCATTTACTACCCCCCATTTGAATATTCCTCCATCAACTTGGAGTGCAACCAGCCAAATCATGAGGACTAGAAGGCAGTTGAGCAAGTGAAAATCAAAGCACCAGTTTATCTTGAATTTGGAAGCTGAGCCTCCCTAATTTGAAGGAAGTTGTTGGAGACTTCAGATGTATAAGTGGATAGGCCTAGGACCTTAGTAGGATTTAGATTTTTTATTTTAAAACTCTACTCTATTTTTGAGTTACAAGACTTGTAACAGTTTTTGATGTAATCCATTATTTTGATAATAAGAATGAGTTTTGTTTTGAGCCGACACTGAACTGACTTAGAGGGCTGAAGCTCTTGGGTTAGGGTCCAACTCTAGCAGCCAAGGCTCCTCTTTATTGTACATGTATTCTAGCAAAGTTTCATGGTTTAATCGTTCAATTTTCTTAAGTAGTCTCATTTCCATTACAACAGTGTAGAGTAGATTGGTTGTGTTTTAGTTTTCTTCCATTTGTGCCTTCTTTCAGTTAGCATGTTAGCAAGGAGAAAAATTATCACCATAAGGTTGTCAGTAGGTGTCTCGGCCTCACCTCCTCCCTCTGGGACCATGACCTGAAGAAGAGACCCTTTAGCAACCTCAAAAACATAGATTTATAGTTATCGCATGAGCTTTGGAGTTTGTTGTCTTGATTCAGTACTTGGTTCATTTCATCGTCATCTTTCTCGAGCACTCTTTTTCTGTAATAAGATCTCACTCATGTTCTCATTTCCTTTAGCATGAAATTCTTAATAAGAAGCTAATAAATCACATCTTAATCAGATTATACCCATAGATTTCCTTACCGTCCAACCCACAACAAAGCCGACCAATCACCGTTAAACCATGTGTCGCATAGTTGACATAGTCATTTCGAAGTTTGACTTTATGTGCTCCAAATCTCCACCATTGATTTGTTTTGATTTATCCAATGGCTATCATGCCACCCACTCGCCAACTAGCTTGGTTGATCTCCACTCTTGATCAATCATGCATGATCCAATGGCTATCGCACAATCTCGCGTTGATTATTGCTCGATCGAGAGCAAGTGAGAAAAGTGGTTTTCCTGTGCTATGTGTCACCCACTTAGGCTAATCACGTGAAATTTAGGAATTTCACTTACAACTCTTAGGGAACACAAGATAATGCTTACCACATATATTCATTTCAACATTTCACTTTAGGCACTCCAAATCTCCACCATTGATCAGTCTTGCTTGATCCAATAATTATCGCGTCACCCGCTCGCCAACTAGCTTGGATGATCTCCACCATTGATCAATTCCGCATGATCCAACGGTTATCTCGAAATCTCGCTTGAATTATTGCACGACCAATCCCCAACTGAGAGCACACTAGAAAAGTGGTTTTCCCGTGGTACGTGTCACTCATTTAGACTAATCATGTAAAATTTAGGAATTCCACTTACATCTTTGAGGGCACACAAGAAACTCCTTACCACCTATGAAGACTGCTCCATCATTCCACACCTTTTCCACCCTTTTATTGACATGTGATTTGATGTGATCCATCCATTTATTCACTTAATCTCTGTGATAATATCTCCATCGCTCATCTTCCATTAATCATGTTTGTTAATTCTTCCATCCATCTATTCACTTAATGTCCGCGATAAGATCTTCATCTCTCATCCTCTGTTAATCCTATTCATTGATCAACCCATTCATCTATTAATTTAATCTCCTATGATAAGATCTCTAATGCTCATCTTTCATTAGTCCTCTTCATTAATATGCCCGATCCAACGGTTCCTAACTATTGCTTCATTACGTCTCCCTTCCACTGATTTCAATCTTCGATTTCTCTTATGCTTGAAGCCTTCCTAAACTTTGTTCTGCATATTAGTTAAATGCTGCCAATCCTGAGCTTTGATTTGGTTATTCAATTAGACTCCAACATTGTTTGATCATCACAAACACCAAAAAACCAAAAAAGTGAAAAAAAAATTAGTTTAGTTTCCTTTCTCACACATTAGTTTGGTTTGATGCTCTTTACTTTTGTAACTTATATAGGAGCATTAGATTAGTCTTGATTTAGCAATTCAACTTAGCATATCTATTTAAATGGTTAATTAGGATATGGTGTTATTTAGCATTACATGTTGTTTTCTTCATTGTTGCAGTATAGTAGCTCTCTTAGACTAGATTTGCACTTCTTCCATCAAAGAATCAAGCTTCTTCTAACTCTATAGAAGTGTGGCTTGCAATCCCTGGGGTCTCTTACCAGAAAAACAATGACAACAAGAATGACCTTCACTTCTACTTGTGCATATAACACTATTACCTCCAAGCTTGTACAAACCCTAGGTTGATAGGTAAAGCTGGTAACCCAAGAGTTGCAACATCCTTGCTGCAATACTAGCGCTCATCAACCAGTGGAAGGAAACTATAGGATAATCTGCATGTTGGACAGGAACTTATCCTTGGTCGCACCTGTCCAATAGCAGCCCACCTCTCGACCACTAACCCATGATATCAAAGGCACCGACCACCTAATCTGTGGCTCTCTGGGAGCATTGAGTCAATGCAGATGATCAATCGCAAAACAATGACCCACTAATATAGGAAATTCCAAAAGATGCTTTGATATCCAAAGCCTTGCAACTACCACCAAGAGATGTAGGTAAGGTGAGTGGTCAGTTCTTGATTTACCACTCTTCGCTAGTTAGAAAATGTGTAGACACGAATGGGATCCAATGCTTTAATCATAACCCCATAATACAGTGATGGTTGAGGGTACCAGAATGTGAATGTTCACCAATGTTGTTTCTTATGTCACCAACTCCTATATCTTCTCGATCCTAGTGCGACTAGCATCGTATGAGTTTGGCCTACATGACTGACTAACCCATTCTACCTGTCGAATCCCACAATGTAGTAGAAGGGGTTATTGATAACACCTCCCTTTTACACATTAATTCGATCAAAAATTGAATTATTATTTTTTGACATTGGTAGGTTGGATACATGGATGTCAAAAACCTATCGATCATGCCACCAATGTCCAATCAGAAATAATAGGGTCTCCTCCTGTGATTGAAGCAAGGGGTTATGGTAGATCTTCAATAACCCCCATCTTGCCAATGTCGCCCAGTCCTTGGAATCCACTTGTACAAAAATCTATAGATTAACCCAGTCTTACAATCTCCACACAACCATCCTATGAGGATAGGCTTCATCTTGTTTGTCTAAAAAAAGGTGGGGGTAAAACACCAAATTTTTTCTATGGAGTTTCATTCATGCATCTTTACAAAAAAATTGCGAGGGGTGTCAAACTATCCATCCAACTATGGCATAGACCCTTGAAACTATTCCAACCATAGCTACAAGGGTGATCACGCCTATGTTCTTGAAAACCATGATGACCTTCACAGTTATCACTCGCTAACTCGCAAGACTATTTTGGGGTGTCCTTTTGCTTGGTTTTATAACATACATGATAAAATCGTGACTTCACCAGTTATAGTCACAATACCATCAGTCCTATGTAGCCCTTACATAAGAGGGCCCATGTAACTGTTAGCCAGTCACCCATGAGGGTTAAGATTTTTTCCACCTAAAAGGTCTATGTAGGCCACTATTATATGGTATATTTAGCCTATTCTATAAAATTGATAGAGGGTGTTTCATGATGGCTTACCTATCTCCCCTCACTCCCTAAAAGGATACTCTTGCTTACCATAGATTCATGTACAAGATCCAAATCCGCTGTAAGCACCAAGTCAGCAAATTATAGATGAGGTGGAAATGTGAGTAACATTGCCCTTATATACACCAATTTTTTTCCATTCTTCCAGAGGCTCATATGGGAGCCCATAATCTCCATTTTTCAAAGTGTCAATGGCATTGGGATCAAAACACTCCCATATTCATCATGGTAAGTTCCTTTCAGTTCATCAAAAAGTTTCATTTTGGGCCCATTTAAAACTTAGAGTACTCATGAGGTGCACCTTTTGTCATATTTCTTATATTTTCTTTAGTATTTTCAATATAAACCAAAATTTATGAATATGCTTTCACTTACGGGATTAGTTTCAAAATTGTAGGTTATTTCTTAGTTCCATGCAAAAAATGAGACCACCCATGCACCAATCTATAGCTAAGGTATCATTCTACATTTCCATGATAGGTTTCCTCGGAATCATTGCATATCCTACCATCATTTCTCTTGAGTTCGCCATAGGGTCCTCCATTTCAACCACGTTAACTTCCACCTTGCACTTTAACTCGGTGAACATACATGTTGGTCAATAGATCTTTCACCCACATGGATTACTTCATTCAGTAATTCCCCTTTCATTATTGGTATCCATGACAGTTCTCTCCAACTGGGGAGCCATTCATTTGCATGATGTTGAATTTGAGCCACATCTCTCTTCTTCACCTTCTTTCTTACAACCTAATCCAAAGCCACCATTCTTTTTGGATCATCATGAATGCACCACCACATTCTTCACTTGGCCTACCATCCCCTCAAAATGTATTAATTTCATTCATCCCACACCAAGACCAGCCAATAGGGCCCCCACCCTCTACAGATACCCACCTGTGTCACTAAGCATGCCTCCATATTTTTTCGGCACCCATATCTATGTTTGTATATCCCAAACCACGTTTAACATTCTTTTGGAAAGAGTACAATGGTTCTTTTGGAAAATGGTTCTCGCTCATATTTTTTGTCAATTACCCAATGATAGTACCTATTTGCCCTTGTTTGGAGGTTGCATTCAACTTTCCTCATATCCACATCATTGATCACAATTTGTTCACCCGTCCATCATTATAATTAGAACATGCATATACCTCCCCTTGATGTCCCCTTGAATCTAGGGGCCTATCCTTCAGAGTTTTTTTTTACTACTGTGACTTGCATTATAGCCACAACCTTGGAATTTTTTTAGTATCCCTCATATACTATTAACCTTTGTTATAACACCTTTGGTGCATCATATTGCAATACCTACCTTAGCTTCATATGGATCTTCAAAAGCCCTTCTCTTCACTGTCAGTGCTTATTTTCTGTCGAATTCAACACTCATCTTCCAGAAATGAATTAGTACCTTGTTTTATCCCAAACATTTTGGGACATTCTAAGGTGGAACAATGGGAAACCTTATTTCCCACTAATTTCACCAATCCAACTAATGCTACATAAAAGGACAATTTTTCACATTAGTGGTGGATCATACTTCATGACCATTGCAATTCTCTCATTTTGTGGAAGACCCGAGATTTTTTATCACACCTCCTTTATCAGTGATTTATATCTAATGCAAGGGGGAATCCAATAAAACCTATTTAATAGAGAGGCCCTTGAGGGTGAGAGTAGTCATATTCTTTAGTTGAAAACACCTCAATGACTTCAATTCTATTTTGGCAGGATTTTATTTTGTATTTTTAATATTTCAGTGAAAGTCATCATAATAAGCAAGGGAGATGCCTTCCTCATATAGGCACTTTTGTATCAAAATTTATTCGAATCATGGTTTTCTTTAAGTTCTAAATATAGTTATTTTCACTTATCATATCCACTAAAATTTTATTTCTCCTAAGAAGTCAGTAGGACTCATCACCAAGAATAAAAAATTGTGATGTATTATGGATATACACTTGCTCCTAACCTCATACATTAGGGGGAAATTGTTATTATGAAAAAAGGATACACCCATTTGTAAATAACATATGGCACTCAGAGTTACTAAGAAACATGTATAGGTGGCACATTTTCAATTGAAAAGTTATGAAGGAGAAAACTTAAAAGGTTCTCGTATAGTTTGTTAAAAACAATTGGCCCCCACGAGTGCTCGAGAGATAGTTTGACACACCCTTGTGACATTTTTTTTATAACAATGAGGGTTGCAAAAAGCACATTGAAAAATTCAGGAGATAATTTTCTTGATGTAGACTCGAACACTTGACATGGAAGCAATGACAATTCGATCATTAAGGATCAATAATCCTTAATGAAGGATGGTGATAGCTCCCATCTCATTGATAATCCAAACTATTCCATTTATGAGCTAGAGGAGGAAGAGAGTGTTTCAGAATTTTCATAAATACAAGCAGATGGAGAGACAAAAATAAGTTGTGCATTTTTGAACTACCAAAATTGCTCCAAGAAATCAAACATTCTAATGTCAAGAGGATTCCACAATTGAGAGAGTTTCTACCTTGCTTATTTGAGAGAAAAATGGCTTGGAAAATAGTTTGAGAAACATAAGTCCTTATTGATAGTGATTGAGCACCATTGCTAAAATATTTCTTGTAGTGTCTTTAAAGTCTATTTATTTCTATCCCACTACAAGGAATCAATAAAGAGGACCCCTATCCCATTACTATGTTAAATTGTTTTGTTTCATATTGTTGTTTTAAGTTGTTTAGTTTTGTTTTGTTTCATGCATTATTTCCATCTAAATCAATGCTTAATTTGGGTTATATTTGATCACTAACATCATCCATTGCTTGTGTATCTTCTGATGCGATTCAACCAAACATGAGATAAGATAATTTAGTACACTTATGTTACCATTTTCAACACACATTATAGAATATTCAAGAAATATTTTCTAGTCAGGGATAGAGAGTTGAGATTTATTTCAATGTAAACATGTCCTTTTTTTCTTATATATTACATAATATATATATATATATATATATAATATATATATATATATATATATATATATGATATATATATATATATAATAGAATGTTATATTATATAGTGCATGTAGTCTTGTTAAGCCATGTTATTGTAACAAATTTATTTTTTAAGTTAAATATATTGATAATAAAGTGGGGTGAATTTCCATGATTAATAATCTTGTTACATGTTTTTTCAAATGTATATACTTTAAAATCAGATATTAGTTTTTTTAAATAATAATAATAATTTAAAATATATTTAGAGTTTAATTAACTTTTACGATTTTTCTAAATCATGGCAATGGCAGATGTATCATGAGGTAAGTCTGTCAATGTCTATTTATGTTCACGAACCATTTAATTTATATAGTTTTTTTAGCTTAAATAATTTTTCAAATAATATTTACTTGTAATATAATCTTTGTTTTACAATGATATTTTAAAGAAATATAATAAAAATATTTGTGATTAAATCAAATATATGTATTTCAATTTAATAGTATTGAAAAAGGGTATTTATTCATATCGAATAATCATTCCGATGATTCAATTTCCTTTAAGTTGAAATTTCCAAGAAACCTTCAAGAACTTTGATCCCATTCCTCCCAAAAATGTGGGAACGTTGATAATGGTTCGCATATAATTAAGACACACACACTCACACACATATGTAATATTATATGGAATAATAACACACACATGTGTGCAATATTATATATTATAATAATAATAATAATAATAATAATCTAATTTTAACTTCATACCCAGGCCAAAACCAAAATTGGCTTATGCCACACTCTATTTTTCAAGATAAGGGACTCGCTCCTACACAACTATTTTACTACTAAATTCTACAAAGATGTACATATTTCACCCACTTCTACAATTGAACCTTTAACTTGTTATAAGAAAATATATTTACCTAATAATTAGGTTCATTCAAGCAGTAATATTATGAGGGAGGCAAGTACCACTGGGTATTTGGGGGTAAGGGGTTGTCTTCACCCAGGGGGGAAAAATAAAGGAAAATCCACTTGGATGTTATTATTCATGAAAAATAATCTAGAAAAATCCTATGCACTTCTACAAGGAATTATTTTGGCCCACTCTCTTCATCCTATAAATCTCATTACCATAGGTGATTCATTTATCATCTATATGTTAGGAAAAATATTTAGATGGGGGAGAGGGTGAATCGGTGTTTTAAAACTTACTTAAACTTTACTTATCTTATTCCAAATTCTATAAGCGATTGTTATTTAGTGAACCCGCATAAATACGTGACTATGATGAAAGCAAACTATGTATATCCAGTCAACTAGCTGTACATATAATTCATCAATTGTTAAGATTTAACCAATGCATCATTACTTCATTAAAACATTTATTAAGAATAAATTATGAATAATAGGGAGTAGATAGATCATCAACGCATAAGAAAAAAATCAACACACATGAACACCAATATTTTAGGTGGAAAACCAATGTGGTAGAAAACCATCGTTGTTTTCATCTTTGTCTTCTTTTAAAAATGAAATAATATTCTTACAATCTTGTACGCGTGCATACTTTAACCTATACGCAGGCTCCTACTTGCAAAAGGCTACAACCTTCTCTCATTTTCTAGCTCCTACTGGGAGCTATAATCCACTTTCTGAATATTATTATCCTTAGCACTTTATGGATCACTTCTTACAAACTTTCAAGATGGATTGATTTTCAACTATTCTGAAATCAATTAGTAAAAAATTGAACCAAATGAATCATCAAATCGACTTTTGTAACCAATGTAATTAGATCAACCTAGATCAGAATAGATCATGCCAATGCATAGCCACTCATAAATATACCAAACCAAACAATGTTACCCATCACGGAAACCATATGCTGCCACTAAAGACCTTTATCAAGCATACATTAAATTGTATACACTACTATTCTTAATCATACCTGTGTTTATATTTCCTTCTCCTAAGTAATACCCATGTATAGATCTCAAAAAAAAATACTGATACGTGAAACCAAATCACTATCACACTTAAAAAATCATTGTACCATCACAGATCATAGAGCCAAATACATATCATTATATAGTAGCATCACAACTTGGTTAACATTTCATTGCATAATTAGTTCAACCCAATCAGTAATGTCAAACACAGATCTTAATGAGAAATACATCATTGATAGACAACAACAAACATATTTGAACTGATCAACCATAATTAACACTTCATGCTTCAAAACCATAGAAATTTTACGTTGACATCTTGATCGAGTAGGTTTCCATCAAGGACCACAGATTAGTCATAATACCAAAAATACCCCCTTTTGGACTTGATGGAAATCACTTTGGTGTCTGGTTACCATCACTTGTAGATACATGTAAACACATTTGTAGTCATAGCAAGCTTATCTCCAAGCATTCTTTTCTAGACACCAAGATAATCTCCTCCTTTGACATCAAGTGCAAAGGGATGACCAATGCTAAATGAATAATTCCTTCTCCCTTTGTGGAGAGGGTCACTGTAGGTCTCATTACTGAATACGAATACTCACCATGCTCCTCCTAAACGTATGTTGAATCTTTTGGAATATTTTCAATGAAGTACATGACTCTATGACTCAACCAAATATGACATTTCCTATCACCAAGTAATCATGCATACATCAAACAACCAACATAGTAGGGTTACATAGTTGACTCAACATTACATCAAGTGCCAAAAATAACGGGATTACATACATAATTTAATAGACTCTAATATTTCAAACATGACTGAATTTACAATTTTAAATCATGGGTATTTACATGACCTTTACATCAAGAGACAAATATGACATTTATAATCAAAACCAAAGACCTCAATAGTGAGGTAGATATACCATGATAGTCATCAACAACAATCATTCATGATATAAGAATTTTTGTTATGAGCTTCTCACATCATCATTATGGAAAAAGGAATGCTAAAGAAATCATAGTGCCAACAATGCAAAATTAGAAATATAGAAAATGCTCCCCTTGAACATGTCCCATATGTTCACTGTTAGGATTGACCATATTCACCATTAAAGTCATCATGAAAAATTTATCCATCAGTATATCCATGAAAGAAGTAATTTCATATATAATCCAATATCACTTCTAAGATTCACTTGAGAAAAATATGACTATAATGAGTCAACATTAGGAGTAGAGGGCCAAAGAAACACTGACTAAAATATACCAAAACTTCTCCTTTAGTTTGTTCCATAGTTTCTTCTTCATATAGAAACATATGTTATTGTCAAGAACCATACTCACGTATATACAAAAATGTCCTTCATTGATCTGCCTATAGAAAGTAAATTATAGTAATTTAGTGTCAGCTCCCCCTGAACATGAAAGGTCTATTAGAATAATTAACAAAAATTGATGTGGTAGAAACTACTCCTATTTTATGTCTGAGATATTCAAAGGAATCATGTGGAAGTGGCTTTGCAAATATATCCGCATATTTTTCCTTTGAGGGAACATATTCCAGTTTAACCTTTTGTTCAAGCACTTGTTCTCTCAGAAAGTGATATTTGATTGGAATATGGTTGGTCTTTTAGAGCATAACAAGAATTTTAGAAATAATTATGGCACTAATATGATCACACATAATAGGCATAGGTTGAGGGCAAGTGATTTGAATATCTTGCAATGTTTGCATCATCCATATAAGTTGAGTGCAACAGTATGCAGTAGCTACATATTATGCCCTGGAAGTAGATAAAGCAATGGAAATTTGTTTTTTTTTTAGCCATGATACCAAGAGAGGTCCCATATAAAATTATCCTCCCCTAGTACCCTTTGGATCATCAATATTAATTGCCCAATCTGCCACTGTGTAATCATGATGTGAAAAATATGCGTGTTTGGGATACCACAAACCAAAATATTGGGTTCCTTGTAAATACTTGAATATTCTCTTAACCGCATGGAGATGAGTTTATTTAGGATTTGCTTGAAATCATCCAACAATCCCAATTGCATCCATACTATCTAATCTTCTGTCTATAAGGTAGAGTAAGCTCTCAATCATAAATTTGTATTTTGGTTGGTTTACTGAAGGAGAATCATCATGTGAACTAAGATTACATCCTGTTACCATAGGTGTGCATACATTGTTACAGTATTCCATCCTATATTTCTTCAAAATTTGCTTGACGTACTTGGTTTGTGAGAGAAAACTACCTTTCTTTGTCTGTTGAACATGAAGACCAAGAAAGTATGTTAGTTTACCAAGTAAAGACATTTCAAATTATTTCTTCAAAACTGAACAAAATCCTTGAATCATAGATTCTTCATTGCTTCCAAATAAGATGTAATCAACATAAATAATAACTATCAAAAGTTTATCTTTATCCATATTTATATATAGATTTCTATCTACATAACCCTTGGTGAAGTCTGGTTATTAAAGATACCTATCAAGATGATAATACCATGCACATGGGGCTTGTTTTAGCCCATATAGAGCCTTCTTAAATTTGCAGACAAGATTTTTACCACTTCCAAGAATGAACCCTTTAGGTTGTTCAATATAAACTTCTTCTTCTTCTAGATCTCCATTTAGAAATGAAGATTTAACATCCATTTGATATACTTTAAAGTTAAGAAAGCCTGAAAATGCAAGGAACATTCTTATGGCTTCAAGTCTAGCTACAGGTGCAAATGTTTCTTCAAATTATATTCCTTCTTATTGAGAATAACCTTTGCATATGAGTTTTGATTTGTTTCTAATTACCTCTCCATTTTCATTTAGTTTTTTTTTGAATACCCATTTTGTCCCAATAACATTTTTATCATATAGTCTTGGTACTAGTTCCCATGTATGGTTATTTTATATTTGATCAAGTTCTTCATTGGTTGCCTTAACCGAACATTCATCTTGGATTGCTTTATTTACATTTTTAGGTTCAATATTATATAGTAAGGCTAGATAACTAGGAGTCCCAACAAGAGTTATTCTAGTTTGTACTCCGACATCCTTTTTACCTATAATTTCAGATTGTAGATTATTTTTATGAACATACATTGAATGACTCTTTTATGATTCTTTTGTGCTTTCAATTCCTTCTTCTGGTGCTTCATTAATTCCCTCTCCTATATCCTTTTGGATTGTTGTAGGAACAAGTTCGTCACCTGTTGGTGCTTCCATTATGGTGCTTGTGTATTATTCATCAATTACAACATCAATGCATTCAACAATATTTTGAAGCCTTTTATTATAACAGTTATATCATTTTCATGTAGAGGAGTATCGTAGGAGAATTCCTTTATTAGCTCCAGATTCAAACTTTTCAAGTTTATCATCATTATTCTTTATGTAACATTTTCCTCCAAACACTCTAAAATTTTTGACAGTTGGAGGCTTACCAAACCATAGTTCATAAGTAGTTTTTCACTATTTAGCAGAATATGAGCTTTGTTGAGGATATTTATGAATGTATGTGTTGCTTCTCCCTGGAAGGTATGAGGTGATGTGGACTCATCAAGCATAGCATTTTCCATTTGTTGGATGGTTATGCTCACTATTTTTGCCACTCTGTTTTGTTGAGGAGTTGTAGCTGTTAACACTCAGGTTGTCCCTAAGCTCCTAAAGGGGTACAGCCGAGATAACCACAAACCAATCTTTGGACTGCAGGTTCTAGCCCACCTGCAATTAGAGAGGGCTCTCCCTTGATGATTTAGCTTTGTTGGTGATGATTTTAGGCTAGTTATTGGGCTCAAGGGGTTTTGTTTGTTTGTGTTTGGGTGGAAGGAGGATGCTTTCAAGTAGAGAGGCAATTTATAGTGTGATAAGTTTCGAACCATTGGGCGTGGAGTCATCGAGTAAGACTGCTGGTGCGTTTTCTTGATTACAAGAGGAAAGAGGGGCAAGGTAGCTTCTCATGAAACAATACTCAGTCTAAATGAATATGGATTGAAGGCTAAGGAATGAGAGGCAACAAAGAATCTCTCAATCAGGTTAGCAGAGGAAAGATAAACGAGCCCTACCTGGGAGCAGCTAAGAATTCCTAGATAACAGTCTCATATGTGAAATAGAGCAAATATGAGCCAGAAGGAATCCATATTTATGCCTAAATCAAGAGGAAAACATTAAGAAGCCACAAAAACTGAGCATAGAGTGCAGGTAAGCAAATTCTAAACCAGACTTTTGTTCTGTGACTTAAGCATATGTGAAATTGAAACAACAGAGGTAAGGAATACTTATTGATTCATAAAACAGCACAATATTTCCCTCATTCACTCTTCAGAAACATTAAAAACACATCAGACAGTCCATTCTCCAAGCTTTCAGCAATCTTTGATTATGTAAAACATATCAGATACAGAGTGAGTCTCTCTTGGAGTTCTTTGCAAACTAACCGACCAACCAACCAACCCTTATTACATTGTTCAGGGCTGTCTTTATAGTGAAAATATCTAAGAGTCTTTATTACAGCTGACCTAAATAGGTCTATGGGAAAAAGCTTTTTAACCTAAACTTGTGCTAAAATTAAATGCAAGTAAATATCTATTGAGTTGTGCCAGAGGCAGCCGGATCAAAATGAATTAATATGGTGTCCTTGGTGGCTCGATGCACTACTTCTGCAATCACTGTGCTTTGAGATTTGCAGCGCCGCCTTCATGTGTCTTCATACACTGTTTTGCAAAGTCAGGACTTTAAATAACTTGAATTTCCATCCTTACAAGGTTCAGCTACTGCTGAGTGGCATTGGATCTCATTAAATCTGATATGACTCAGCTTTAATTTCCTTTAACTCTGTTCTGGTATTCATTGACTTTTTTTTTGGATGGTCTTTAATGCTCCTTTGCTTTGATGTTAAGTTCTCCACTGATATTGATGACTGATACACTTTGCCGCAAGATTGATACTCTTTGGCATTAAATTGGGCTTCGTCTCCTCTGATACTCTTTGATACTTGAATCGGGACTCTCTCTCTCTGCTGATATGCTAAAAACTATTAAATCACCCCTTTTCTGCCCTTTCGAGACAAAAATGACTGCTCAAAATAAAGATTCCCCATTTTGGCCCATTTCCCGTAGCGATGCGCGATTTCCTCAGATTTTGAATCCGGGCTTCCGTTGCATCGATTTCGCACTTGCGTGCTTTTTTGGCAGGTGACGTCAGCGGTATGGTGGATGATGTCAGCATGACGTCAGCAATGGGACCTAGTACGGAGGTGACGTCAGTAGGGTGATGTCAGCAGGGTGATGTGGTAGTATGACAATTGATGATGTGGCAATATGGTGTTATTGATGTGGCATAGGACACGGTGGCAGGATGTCGACACAGGCTGATGACGTGGTCACGACATGGCAGTGTGATGTCATTCAGAGGAGGCGGTATCCAGTTTGTGGCACATCACTTTTGTGCAGAAGCGGTTTCGGAAGGGGGGGCTCCGCCACAACCGGGAGGGTGATGCGTGGCGGGAGTATGACGAGAAAACCACCCATCTCCTGGACGCTAACCCTCGGCATATCGGGGCACGAAAAGACCCGCCCACCATAGATCTAAGGCGCAGAAGATCTAACGGCTGGCGGGATAGATAAGGCAGTGGGAGGTTTATGTGCCAGGGCCCGTGCGAATATTCGAATAATTATATTATGCCGTGGGGGTTTAGACTTTTGGTTTGCGGGTTTTTACAGGGTTTGCACGCTGGGGGTAAACTTTAATCAAAATATTTTAAACATAAACCCAAAAATGTGATCGCGCATGGTAAAATGATGAAATGCTATGGGTAAAGGGGTGGGTAAGAGGTTATTTAACTTAACTGAATGTTAAGTTAATTCCAGGGTTAGGACGCGGAAGGCTAATGGTAGCCCAGGTGGACTATCATTTGCCAAACTGATATTTTAGGGCTATAGTGCCAGGGGATGGGAATATGTAAATAGGGGGGTTATTAACATAGTTTTAGTAGAGGAAGGGGAGATAGATAGGGAGCTACATAGAAAAATTAGTAGTTAATATGACAAGTGATAAGAAAGCGCTAAGTACGTGAATCTTAGGCTATTAGGGGAAAAATGATTCCTAGAGGAAGTATGAACATTCCTTGAGTAAAGCAGATCTTTACCAAGGCAAATGATATGAAAAATGATGAAACTAAGAGGTATCAAGCAGATCTTGGCCTCTTCAGGGAAATTAGTGAGTGATTTAGGGAATAAGGAAGAAGGGGGAGTTAGACATGCCTCACTTGAAGTCCTTCAAATGGAAACTGCCTCTAACTTGTGACCTAGATAGATATAACACTTGAAAACATGAAATTGATCACATATCAACATTCTGCAACCTCAAAAATACCTACATAGCCTACTTACCTAGCATTTTTTCTTCTTTTGGTTTGGGTGCACTTGAACTAGCAAACCCAGCTTTTCAACTTTTCTTTTACGGTCCTCCTATCTACATCTACACTTATTTCATCCAGGGGCTCAGATTAGGCTGTTGAGCACCCTTTTGTCTCTACCTGTCTAAGAATATACCAAGATTAAGCTGTTTGGACAGATAATGATTCTCTATATTCTACAACAGAAATTGAAACCTAGGGAGACCAAGATTAAGCTGTTTGGACCTCCCTTTAACTGAAAATTCTTCAAAAATGGAATGGAACATCAAAATTGGAACACAGCAGTGGCATTTAGACTAGCACACTCTCATGGCATGCTTCCTTGGCCTCTGTAGCAAATATGGAACATTGCAACATGCAAAGTATGACATATTTGGCATGTAAAAATGTCAATCATGAAAGATGAGTAACCTGCTGCAGTAGGAGGCTAACTGTGGCTCCACTTGGGGATGGCTTTTCCTTGTGAAAAGCCAAGAACAGTAGATCAGACTGCCTTGATCTTCTATTGTTGTTGTATGTTGAAATTTCTTAGTGCTAACTGTTAGATACTTAGAACTTTGGAATGACAACAACACTTTCCCTCAACTGAATTGCTTGTGAACTGTGTAGCACTGCCTGCTTTCTTCTACGTGCTCTATCATTTGGACTATTACACAAAAATAAAACAAAGTGCTGATATATAAAAACATTTACGTACAGACATGATACTGCTGGGAGATTCTCAACAAAAGGGATCATGATAATGCTTTAACATTCGGCCATTTACAGGGCCCTCCTCAGCTATGCTACCATCTACAGATTTGAGGAAATATGTGTTATTTCCTTGCACAACACTGATAATGAATGGACCTTTCCAAAAAAAATCAAATTTTGCATGTTTTCCCTTGTCTTCTCTTCACGAGTCCCACCTTAGAACTTTGCTGCCAACACAGAAGTCCTCGGCCTTAGCTTTCTTATCAAACATCTTTTTGAGCTTCTCTTGCAAAATTTGAGCTCTGTCATACACTTGCTCTCTGGTTTGCTGAAGATGAATGGTCTGATTAATTCTTCTTTTAATGTCATTTGGTTAAGCCTGAATCTCTTGTAATAGTTTGATAATAGGAATGCCCAAAGAATGAAGGAAATCTGGCTTCCATGCCATATACTAGCTCATAAGGGCTCATGCCAATGGATCTCTTGGTTGAAAGTCTATCTGCCCATAGGGAATTTGTGAGCTTCCTATGCCAGTTCTTTTTGTTTTCCTCCAACACTTTCTTTATGATGTTGATGAGGTTTTTATTGGATGATTCGGCCAAGCCATTACCTTGAGGGTAGTAGGCTGTAGAGTGGCCCAAGGTAATGTGAAACTTATGGCAGAAGTTGATCATCTTTTTGGATTTGAAGGCAACAATTTTTCAGTGATGATCTTCTCAGGGCAGCCAAATCTGGAAAGGATATTTCCCTCAAGGAATTGGATAATAGTGGAGTCATTGGCTTGCCTACATGGTATAGCTTCAATCCACTTGGTGAAATAGTCGATGGCTGTTAAAATCGACTTGTGCTAGCCTGAAGAAGAGGGATGGATTTCACCTATGAAGTCAAGGCCCCATTGTTGAAAAGGCTTTTCGGTTAAGATGGGCTTAAAGGGAAAAGGAAGCAATTTTCTTTTTCCTTCAAAGATTTGGCATTTGTGACATGAAACAACGAATTTCTTAACATCTGCAAATAGGGAGGGCCAATAATAACCAACTCTTAAAACCTTTTCAGCAGTTGACTTCCAATATAAATGTCCTCCACAGTCCCCTGGATGGAACTCTTTCATGATGTTGTTAGTTTCATTTATGGTTAAACAGTTCAGCAAAATTCCTTCATGATTTTTCCAAAACAGGGCACCATCTAAGACACAAAACTTTGATGCTTTCATTTTTAAAAATCTCTTTTTGGTTCTGGACAGCCCTAGAGGAGCACACAGGTTTAACAAAACATAGCAAATATTAGCATACCATGGGGATTGTAAAAAGGTTTCACTGATCTGTGGAGTCACCAGCTCCTATTCATTATCCAGTTGGTTAATGTCTAAGGCCTGAAAATTTGTTTCAGACATTAGCTTGGCTAAACCTTGTCCCTTTATCAGCTTGGTGGGTTTTATCTCAATGTCATATTCAAGAATGTTGGCAATCCACTTGTCTCTTTTTCCTTCTAGTCCTTCTTGAGTTAATATGTCCTTTACAACAGACTTTGACACATAGGCAATCACATGTGAATACAAAATATAAACTCTGAAGTCTTTTATAGCCTTGACAAGGGCATAGGCCTGCTTCTCCATGATTTGGTATTTTAAGGGTGCATCTCTTAACGCTCGGCTGAAAAATGCAATTGGATTTTCATTTCCTTGATTATCTTTTTGCAAAAGGACAACCACTATAATGTGCTCAGATGCAAAAGAAAAAATGATAAAATCTTTGTCAAATTGTGGACTTGTGAGGACAGGCGTTTGAGTTAAGGCAGCTTTGATACTATCAAAAGCTTGCTTGGTTTCAAGAGACCATCTTATCTTGGCATCCTTTTTTAACATGTTGCTTAACAATCTTATCAGTTCGGCTAAATTTGGGATAAATCTCCTTAGGAAATTGATCTTTCCAAGGAATGCTTGCAACTCTTTTATGTTTCTTGGGTAGGGAATTTGGAGGATGGCTTGGATCCTTTCTAGATCAATTCTGATACCGTCTTTTGAAATGATGTGGCCTAACAACTTACCTTCCTCAAGTCCAAACAAGGACTTCTTGGGGTTCAAAGAAATTCCATATTTCCTACATGTCATGAAGATTTTCCTTAAGTGTTTGAGGTGCTCTTGATCAGATTTGGAGAAGGGAGTTAAGTCATTTGGAGAAGGGAGTTAAGTCATCAAGATAGAAAACAAGGAATTCATGGATTTCCTTGGCAAATGAAATATCCATTTCCCTTTGAAAGGTTGCACCAACGTTCTTTAGCCCGAAAGGCACTTTAACATACTTAAATGTTCCCCACGATGTGGTAAAGGCTGTCTTGTCTTGGTCATCTGGGTGAACAAGTATTTGATTGAAACCTGAAAAGCCATCAAGTAAAGAAATTCTAGATGACCCCACTACTCTTTGTAGGATGTGGTCCATTTTGGGAAAATGATAGTTATCTTTTAGAGAGACTTGATTTAAGTTTCTTAGGTCTACACACAGTCTGATCTCACCTTATTTTTTCCTTGTGGGAACCAGATTGGATACCTATTCAGAAAATCTGATGGGTGCTATGATACCTACTTCAAACATTTTCTTTACTTCCTTTTCAATGAGGGGAAGAAGCATAGGGTTAATTCTTCTAAGTTTCTTCTTGAATGGTTTTTGATTTGGTTTTAAGGGGATGGTATGTTGAATTACTGAGGTGTCATAGGACTTCAAGTCCTCATAACTCCAAGCAAATACATCTTGGAACTCTTTGAACAAATCCACATACTTTGGTTTTTTATCAGGGGGCAAATTTTTGGACAATTCAATCATTTTGGGCTTTTCTGTTGTCCCTATATTGTGTTCTTCTATAGCAGCATCTAAAGCCTCCATTTTTGGCTTTTTGGGCACATCATTGTCATCAAACATGTCTTCTAATGGAGTGAAGCCATCAGGCAAAAAGTTATTCTTTAGATCAATGAACTCGGCCTCTGCTTTGGTTGAGTCCTCTAAATGCATTTGTTTCAGCTCTTCTATGTTTGCATTGTCGAACACAGTTGGGTTAAGGATTTGTTTTGTTTTTACAGTTGTTACATCCTATTTTTTTTCATTTGTTTGTTGTTGGGAATCATTCATGGCCTCCATGTCAATGTTTAAATTTGAAAAATCTCCCTCAAGAGTGAGGAAATTGTTAATCTGGGCATCATTTTCAAAATACTGGATAATCCATAATATTGTTCGGGACAACAGGCCTATGTTTTATCTCAGCAGTGAAATGGTGATTTGGCTCAAAGGGAAGCTTGCATGTACTAGCAAAAGTGGCTAGGCTGTGTGCATGTATGTTATGGTTTTTAGAAATCTTGGCAAGCTCGGATTCAGTGAAGGTATTAAGTATTTCTATGGCAGCAGTCCTATAGGCCCTCATCCTATTGTCATTGGTAACAAAGTTACCTTTCATTTGTTGTATGATTAGATTGGAGTCACCTAGAATGGACACTTTTGCAGCTCCTAGAGCTTTGAGCAGTTTAAGGCCTAAAACGAGAGCCTCATACTCTGCCATGTTGTTGGTACATCTGAAATTTAGTCTGTAGGCATGGCCTCCTGCATGATTATCATGTGTATTGTGAATCCATACACCTTCCCCTACTCCTAACTTCTTGACAGAACCGTCAAACTCTAAATACCATGTGATTTCTTGCTTTTGGTTTGTATTAAGAGTTTCAGTTCTTTTAGGATTGGACAGATTTAAAATTTATGTTTGAGGAGGTTCTTCTTGTTTGCTGGTTGCCTTTATTGTTGTGACCAAGTCAAGGGCATGGACAACCGATTCTTCATTTATGCATGTCTCTAGCTCTAAAGCTAAAGGCTTCTCATTAGTTGGAGGATTGGTGTCATCATTAAAAAGAATAAATGAATCCATATCAGAATGGATTGAGTAAATTGGAAAATTTTGGGGCTTTTCCTCACTACTTACCACATAATTCATGAGTGTTTCTCTATACAGTCTCTTTGGTTGTCCAAAGACATATATAGTGGCATAAGAGAGGTCAAGTTGGAGGGATCCTTCGAGTTTTTCTCCCCAAGATCTTGATAAGAGAATCCCATATTTTGGTGGAATGTCAGCAACTACTGCGTCCATTAGGATTGTCTTGTTGGGAAATTGGACTAAAGACACACAAAGGTCTTTGATTAAGCCTAAACACTAGACCGGAATTGAGTCGAAGGAGAACAGATCTTTGTAGGGTCTTGTGACATCAAGGTTTAGATTTTCCATTATAGCTTTGGGCATAAGATTGTGTGAGGCACCTGAGTCAAACATAGCATTTTGCAAGATTTTGTCATGTATGTGCAGGATGACATAAAAGGGTGGAACAGATCCATATGTTGATTTTCCATTAACCTCTGGACCAAATAGCAGCTCAAGGGTATCATCTAAAACATTTACATCATCTTTGACCTCTGGCATTTGAAGTGACCTTTGAATTTGTTGCCTATACACATCATGTTTGGCAAGTTCTGAGAGGGGAATGGATATCTTAAGTTTTCCAATCTCTGCTTCTAGATTAAATGGTTTCTCCAATGGAATCTTTACGTTAGTAGTAGCAGATTTCTGCTTTTCAAGAGTATTTTCTATGTTTTCCTTTTGATTATCTGTGTTATGGTGACTAACCCTTTGTGGTATTTCTTTTTTGGAAAGATTTTTAGGATTTTTGTTCTAATTTTCTTTCGAGGGAGAAGGAGGCAGAGGTTGATCAATAGGAGGTTGTATGTTTGTTATGTCTTCTACAGTCACTTGATGTGGATTTGGGACAGTTATATCAGCTGGTTCTGTTATGATAACCTTGCCTTTAATCTTGTTGGGCTGTTTGCTCTCTTTTGTTTTGCTAGGTGCAGGGATATCAATGGTTCTCGTTCTCAGCTTATATTGTTTGTGGACCTCATACACAGCAGAATCATAGCCTTGTTTAAAATCAAAAGACTCCCCAGACTTAGTCTGAAATTGATTTACATCATGGTAGTCTTGGTCTTCTTGAGTGAGAAAAATCTGTTGCTCATTCTTCGAATCTATCAAGTTCATGTGAGTCTCTTCTGTGGGCTCACCAGAAGTGGATGCTTCTGTGTAGTTTTCTTGGAAAGGAGGTCTTATATCACAGTCTGGGCTAGACCTACTAGCATTTGTGTTCTGAGCTTTCCTAAAATTTGGGTTCCTTAAGGTGTTGGGCTATTGTCCTTCCCATGATGATTTCCTCTCAACACTTTCCACTCTATCTCCCAGCCTGTGCATGCCACTGATAATATCGTCTAGCTTCTGGTCGAAGGCTGAGGGCTCTTCCTTGAAGGTGGTTCTTCTCTCTGTTCTAGCTTTGTTTCTTTTAGAAATTAGGTTTGCCTCCACACTAACAGCAACAGTTTGCATCTCTGCAAGGCTTTGAGGGGCTCTTTCCCTTAACTGATAAGCCATATCGGTATCAAAACCATCAGGGTATTTGTACAAAGCAAGATCAGGTGGAGGTCTTAAGTTCTGTGGTATTGCATTATAAACATTATTAAATCGTGCACAATAGTCCAAGACAGACTCCTGAGGGCCTCTTTTGATGGTGTCATATTCAGATAATATGTGCAAGGGGTCTTTCTTTTTCTCCCATATGTTGATAAATGACTGGTATAAGGCATCTGGGTCTGCTATGGAATTGGCTGGGAGTGCTCTAAACCAAGTCCTGACATCACCTGTCAAACTTTGGACAAAAATCTTCATTCTCACACTATCATCGTCAATCTCATAGCTCTCAAAGTAATCCTGTATTTTTCTTTGTATGCTGAAGGGATGTGCAGGCACTTATGCCATCAAAATAAGTTATTTTAGTCTGGTAATCCTGAGGCATAGCCCCAGGATTAGCAGGCAACTGTAAAGGTGCATATCTGTTAGCCATATTAACAAGGATAACTGGAACAACTGGAGTAACTGGGATAATAGGAGTGGTGGTATGTGTAGTGAATGGAGGTGTAGAAACGGGACTTGGAGAAGAAGATGATGAACAAGGGGAAGTAGGGTTTGAATGAAATAAAACTTTGACAGGGGTTGGAACACAGCTTGGCTGAACTGTTTGAGGAATGGTATTAGCAAAATCTTCTTGTTGCTCTTGTTTCCTAAGAATATTAGGGATTGAATTAGGATTTTCAAAAGGGGCTGGGGGATTTGGGTCTGGATTTGATCTTTTATAACGCAAATGCTTTCTGGGAGCCAACTTCAAGATTTTTTTTTTGGGGATTTTTTTCTAACAATGTAGGTTAAACAAAACTTTTTAAAGGTCAGATTCTTCCTCAAAAGAGCTTCAGACTAGATTTGTGAGATTATCTGAGGATGTCCCCAGTGGAGTCGCCATTATGTTAACACTCAGGTTGTCCCTAAGCTCCTGAAGGGATACGACTGAGGTAACCACAAACCAATCTTTGGACTGTAGGTTCTAGCCCACCTGCAATCAGAGAGGGCTCTCTCTTGATGATTTAGCTTTGTTGATGATGATTTTAGGCTAGTTATTGGGCTCAAGGGGTTTTGTTTGTTTGTGTTTGAGTGGAAGGAGGATGCTTTCAAGTAGAGAGGCAATGCATAGTGTGATAAGTTTCGAACCATTGGGCGTGGAGTCATGGAGTAAGACTGCTGGTGCATTTTCTTGGTTACAAGAGGAAACAGGGGCAAGGTAGCTACTCATGAAACAATACTCAGGCTAAATGAAGATGGATTGAAGGCTAAGGAATGAGAGGCAACAAAGAATCTCTCAATCAGGTTAGCAGAGGAAAGATAAACGAGCCCTACCTAGGAGCAACTAAGAATTCCTAGATAACAGTCTCATATGTGAAATATAGCAAATACGAGCCAGAAGGAATCCATATTTATGCCTAAATCAAGAGGAAAACATTAAGAAGCCACAGAAACTGAGCATAGAGTGCAGGTAAGCAAATTCTAAACCAGACTTTTGTTATGTGACTTAAGCATATGTGAAATTGAAACAACAGAGGTAAGGAATAATTATTGATTCATAAAACAACACAAGATTTCCCTCATTCACTCTTCAGAAACATTAATAACACATCAGATAGTCCATTCTCCAAGCTTTTAGAAATCTTTGATTATGTAAAACATATCAGATACAGAGCGAGTATCTCTTGGAGTTCTTTGCAAACTAACCGACCAACCAACCAACCCTTATTACATTGTTCAGGGCTGTCTTTATAGTGAAAATATCTAAGAGTCTTTATTATAGCTGACCTAAACAGGTCTTCGGGAAAAAGCTTTTTAAACCTAAACTTGTGCTGAAATTAAATGCAAGTAAATATCTATTGAGTTGCGCCGGAGGTAGCTGGATCAAAATGAATTAATATGGTGTCCTTGGCAGCTTGATGCACTGCTTCTGCAATCACTGTGCTTTGAGCTTTGCAGCATCGCCTTCATGTGTCTTCATACACTGTTTTTGCAATGGCTTTAAATCACTTGAATTGCCATCCTTAGGCGGTTCAACTTCTGCTGAGTGGCATTGGATCTCATTAAATCTAATATGACTCAGCTTTAATTGCCTTTAACTCTGTTCTGGTACTCATTGACTTTTTTTTCGGATGGTCTTTAATGCTCCTCTGCTTTGATGTTAAGTTCTCCACTGATATTGATGACTGATACACTTTGCCACAACACTGATACTCTTTGGCATTAAATTGGGCTTCGTCTCCTCTAATACTCTTTGATACTTGAATCGAGACTCTCTCGCTATGCTGATATGCTAAAAACTGTTAAATCGCCTCTTTTCTTCCCTTTTGAGGCAAAAACGACTGCTGAAAATAAAGATTCCCCATTTTTCAAGCACAATGCCACCACTCAATCCTAAATTGTGCTCAAGAGCTTTGAAAGAGGGAGCAATAGTTGGTCTCGGTAATACTGCTCCCTTGCAAATAGGATTTTCAAAATGCACTCTGCCAGAAGAATGGAATAACACTTATGTTCCATTATCTCAGAGATATCCTCAACTGCAAACGTCAAGAGAGCCAAGGCAATTTTCTGTTGTCAAGCACTCTGATGATTCTTCTGGTCTCAAGTTCACAAGCCCTCGTCTTGTCAGGTCTCCATTTCTAGAAAATCGAGATAGTACAAAAGCAGTAATACCTCCACCAATTACACATTCTCCTGCTCCTTTACCAGTACCGTCCATATATTCTGCTCCCAAAAAGAATCAAAAGAAACCTCTTACTCACAAATCTGATGATTGCGAATTCTGTGTATCTGGTCCATCTTCCAGTTTCCAACTTGAAGAATAGCAGCTTGAACTAGTATTGCCTGATATAAAAAGCTTCAGCCTTCCGAGAGCCTCACAGTATCCAATTGCAAATATTAATGAAAGATATCTAGAGCCTACTAACTCTAGGAAAACTTTCAAGAATGGTACTCTGAAGACAGATTTCCAATGGATACAAATGAAAAATATGTCAGAGATGGAGCATACTGAAATAGAAAATATGCACAATTATACAAACTATCAGATTGTTTGTATGTTGTAGAATATAGATGATATAGCCAAAGATGTGCTAGAAATTAAAGAACATATAAAGAAAATGCACATTGGTTATAATGACTGTTTGGGAATTCAGAATGAGCACAAACAAAAATTGAGTGATGTCAATTCCAACATGGGAATAATCTCCAAGTCCATTGAACACTTGAGAGATGCACTACCGTAGCCTACTTCTCCACCTCATTATAGGGAAGTAGATTTTTCAACTTCAAAGCTAAAGTTTTCTTCTAGTACATATGAACCAGAAGATAGTCTTAGAAGTATTTTGTTCAAAAACAATGATAATATAGATACAGTTAATATTGAAAAAGTAAGAAAAGGAATAATGTTAGCCAGAGAAAAAACAGATTTGATGAGAAATAGATTAACCACTTTTCCTACTGTTGAAAGTTTGAGATTACCAAAGGGCTACGTCAGTCTCAAATCCTTTGTACAAAATGGCCAACCATCTGCTTCAAAAATTTTGGCCATGTCTGGTGTTACCTCTAATTCTGCAGACCACACCCAAGGAAAAACTAGTTCTAAAAGGGATAGAGGTGATACATTCACATTCTCACATAAAGGAAAGAAGGGTGACAGGGATACTTTTGCACATGGTGCATCAGCTGATAGTCGTTTTTCTAAATTCAAAGATAATTTGGAAAGTGTCCCTGCCAAATTTGAAAATCCATCAGTTAAAGGATTTGGTAATACACTTTTAGTAAATATTGACTGTATGAAAGGTGAAGATGTCATAACTGTCTTGCACAATGTCCATTCTTGGGCACTACAGAGAAAAGATGAAACTGAAGCACCATGGTCAGATATAGTTACACAAATTGTTTGGTCTTTTACTAGCATTTTGAAACAATGGTGGGAAAAGTTGTCTGAAGAAGAAATGAACAATATTATTGAACATCCAACAGATCCCCTGAGAGCCATTTTTGATGCATGAAAACATGAATTCATAGGAGTTGTGCCAGAGAATTCAGCACATCATGGTCAACTCTTTTTATCGCAAATATTGTGTAGCATAGATTATCTACATGATTATTATTGTGTTATGCAAAAAATCCTCTATCAAGCAGCAGATCCTGACAATGTTGCTTATCTAAGGTATTACATAGCTTCAATGCCAGGGAAAATTCCAGATTTGATTAACCAGTATATTGAGACCAACAAAGTACAAATTGAAAATTCTTCATTTGCTGCAGTACATCAGATGATAGTTTCTATTCTGCAAAGAGAATGCGCATTAGAAAAAGCTAAAAATAATTTTAAAAAGCAGATGCATTTCAGTACAAAGTTGTGTAATAATTTTGCAAAAACTTATGATTTTGGATGCAGTAGCAAATCCAAAAAGAGAGTGCCAAAATTTTCATGCTCATGCAAGATAGATAAGTATACTCTGAGGAATAAATACTATCCTTTTAAGTTTTCCAAAAAGAAGAGGACAATATTTAGGAAAAGAGCAAAGCCTTCTAAAAGAGCAACTTGTTTTATATGTGGGAAAGAAGGCCATTATGCAAATACATGCAAAGAGAAGAAGAACAAGAAGCAGTTGAAGATTATGGACGTTTTCACTACAGTCCATAATCCAAAAGATTGGGATCTCATATTCCACTCAGATGGAGAATATTTTGAAATATCCAGTGATTCTTCTAATTCAAACATTGATGATTTACTTAATATCAGCAAAATAAGGTTGGAATCTGATTCCTCTGACTCTGATGAAACTTTTATTGCTGACATTAAAATGTCTTGCTTCAATAAAACAGATAATTTGCATAATCACATTAATGACATAAAGGCACAGCTAGCCCAGCTTGCACCATCCCAGTTAACAACCAGGAGAAGATTGAAAGAAAAGCTGGACAGTTTAGAAAAACAATTCCCTTCCAAAAGGGTCACTGAGGATGAGTATTTTGAGGCAAGAGAGTTTGATTCAATGTCCAAACATTGAGTTTTACCAAAGCATCTCAAGATATAGGTATGGATGAAATCAATACTCTCAAGAGGAAAATTAGTAGTTTGGAATCATCTATTAATTTAACAAGATCAGAAATGTTGCAATTATCAGCCAAACTCCAAAATCTTATTTCTGAATATGATGATGCTAATTCCAAATTGGCGAGAATTTTGCGGAAGGATATTCCAGAAGAAATGCCCATGAAATCTAAGGAGGTAGATTTGGTAAACATCATGGGAATAGGAGATAAATTGGTAATTCCTCTGAAAATAAAATTGCCAAACGTAAAGGAATACACTTTAGATGCACAAATTGATTTTGGAGCAATGTGCAGTTGCTGCAAGTTTGGTGCAATTCCTTCTTGTTATTGGCAACCTACCAAACTATCCTTCAGAGCTGTAAATAAAGAATTGGTGGAGATTAACTATATATCCCCTGATTTTCCAGTCTATTTGAATCATGTACAGACTTATGTTACATTGTACAGTTTTGTTACAGGCTCAGATGTCTTGTTAGGACAAGACTTTTTGAAAATATTCCTCCTAGTTACCTTTGAAAAAGATTTTGTTACATTTACCACTAATGAGGGACCAGTTATGATTCCTACAAAGAATAAGTACCAGCTTAAGGTCAATCCCAGTGAAGAAGATAATTTGCAGGACACTATGCATAATCTTACAAAGATTCAAAAAATTGTCAAGCATGCAGAAACACACGGGCAAAAGACATTACAGGAAATCTCCGATAAGCTACACCAAGATTGCATAGCAAGCAAGCCAGATGCCTTCCGGATCAGGGAAAAATATTTTGTAGCATTACCTTATAAAGAAGGGTATGTTCCTAAAGCACAGAAAGCAAGTGCTAATCATATGTCACCTACTGAACAAGCCTTGTGCAAACAAGAAATTCAACAACTACTTGAACAAAATCTGATTGAACCTTGCAAAAGTCCATGGGCCTGCCCAGCTTTCTATGTCAACAAACATAGTGAGCAAAAATGTGGCAAGAAGAGGTTGGTAATTAATTACAAAATATTGAATGAGGCTCTCATGCCTATCATGTATCCTCTTCCCAATAAAGAATTGTTGCTTGCTAAAATAGCTAATGCCAATGTTTTCAGCAAATTTGATCTTAAAAGTGGGTTTTGGCAAATTGGCATTCTTCCAGAAGACAGGTATAAAACAACCTTCACGTCTCCCCATGGCCAATTTCAATGGACAGTCATGCCATTTGGATTAAAAAATGCTCCGTCTAAATTTCAAAAAAGGATGGAAGATATTTTTGGAGGGGTAGAATATGTAATTGTATATATTGATGATTTGCTTGTGTTCAGCAAGGATGTAAATACTCACAAGATGCATTTAGAAATTTTTTATGAAATGGTATACAAGCATGGTTTAGTTCTATCCGACTCAGAAGAAAATTTTCAGATTGGAAAATTCAGAATAGACTACTTAGGATTGCATATAGAACAGGGTCATATCAAGCTCCAGCCTCATGTCCTTCTCCATCTTTTAAAGTTTCCTGATATTCTCCTTGATGAAAATATGCTTCAGAGATTTTTAGGTTGCTTAAATTACATTCGGCAGTTCTATGAAAAGAAATCTGAAGATAATAAGATTTTGCAGAAAAGACTGAGGAAAGAAAAAATTGGATGGTCCAATGAAATGACTACAGCAGTAAGAAACATAAAAAGCAAAATTAGAGAACTTCCTAAATTAAGACTACCTGAAACAGATGCATCTGATCATACATGGGCTGTAGCGTTGTTACAGAAACATGGAAAGAAGGAACTTGTTTGTGCATATGCCTCTGGTACTTTTGATAACACAGAGGTCAAGTATCCATCCTCCCACAAAGAAATACTTGCTGTCAAAAGAGGAATCCAAAGATTCAGATTGTTCTTGAAGAGTGTCAGGTTTTTTGTTAGAACTGATCTAAAGCACATGAAAGGCATTTTGACTAACAAAAAAATGTTAGAACAAGGAAATACCAGGATTCTAAGATGGGATCTGTGGCTAGAAGATTTGATTTTGAAATCGTCTACAAATCAGGTGATGAAAACTACCTAGCAGACATGTTGACAAGAGAAGGAGCTCCAGAAATTAAAGACATCAAGATGTTCAGACCCCTGTACAAAGGAGAAAGTTCTTCGAGTAAAAGTCCAGTCAAGTCTAGTGTCTGTCAGTCAAAAATTTGTTCAATCTCGATCTGTAGTCAGTGTAAATATGAATTATGTTGGGATTGTTTTGTTTTAAGAGTCAAATCATTACCAGTCGAAGTCATCCAAATCATTTTGCAGAATTGGTTTGATTCAGAGTCTGGCATGGTAGCTTCTCTTAGTGAGTCACCTTATAGAGAAAGGCCATGGTGTGTCTGTTATTCACTGTCTAGAGGACCAGTTCCTATCTGTTTTGGTTTTATCCAAAATATAGACTGGACATGGCAAGATTATTTCTCCATCCATCAGAGGGCCATAATACAGGGATATGTTAGAGTCATTGTGTATGCAACACAGTTAGATAGTGGAAATAATTGGTGGAGTCCCTGGTTTAAGTTGTTTATGTTCAAGTATATGCCTAGGAGTGAGCATATTTGCAATTTTAATTTCCGGGAAACCATTAGCACTTTAATGTGGGAAATTCAAATTGCTGCTCAATATGAATACACTGTAGAGTTTGAATTTCTTCATACTGAAACAGAAGTAGCCCTGCTAGATAGTCAACAAGATGAACCATCATTCAGTTTGAAGGTCAGCTTCCATGGTGAAATTTCTACAGATCCCAGGACGAGACTAGCAAATGTATTCCATTTTCCATTTTTCTGTTGTTTTTTGGAAGTAGCACCTCCATGGCTTGAGGATTCCTTGCCAAATGATATATTTGCTCTTGACATAGACCAATGTTTAGAGATGGATGAAGCCGAAAGAGCATATATTGATTCAAAATAATGGCAATATAATAGTGATTGATGTATATGATCACTCATTTGATATCATGTACATTTCTAGTTTTCGTGGGTTTTTCTTTAAAATATCCACTTTGTAATTATAATAAGTCGATGGACTAGATTCCGGCCATCTTGTCTATTATTCATATTCTACTTTTTCCTAGGTTTTATTTTAAAAATATCCACTGTGTAATTATTTTGAGCCAATTTCCTAGGTTCCGGCCATCATGTCTATTGTTCATACGCTCTTATTCGTGTCAGATTTGGTTCCCACATGGAACTGCCTTTAGGGGACAAGATAACAGGTGGTAGTACCCACTTGCCTGAATCTTTTATCTAGCTCCTTACTATTATTCCTTTGGATATGATTTCTTGTGTGATATTCATACCAAAACGAGATTCCTCATGTCGCAGGTTTCCAGTAAAAATTTCAACCGGTTTACCTATTAAGAGACTATAAATACTAGCATTGAGAGGAGAAGGAGGCATTCAGAAATTAAGAGTCTTAGAGTCAAGTAGTCTGAGTCGAATTTTGCTCCTGCACTGCATCTGTGGACATACTGTCTAATCTGCTTACAACACAAGCCGAGTTCGAAGTCTCTAGGTGATTTGAGAAGCCTGCGCATCAGTGCTTGACGCTGGTGTGAACCTAAAGTGGTCAGATCAGTATAGGCATCTGTAAGTTTTGATCTTCGAGACTCAGTCTGTTCACATACGAGGTAGCCTGTAGATTTGTTATGCTTCGGCTAACTCATATCTACTAAATGTTGTAGCAGTCTATCTAAGGAAAAAGATCCCTTTGTAATGTTCACAGCCATATATGAATAAAATCATTCTGGTCACATTTCTGCAACTTTCGCCCTCTATTTATTAAATGGTATCAGAGCCATCTGGTTCTTTGTCCAAACAATTTTCATAACTATCTGGTTTTCCCATTGAGTTATATTCGTCCATGCCCTTGTTCACAAGTTGGAATTAGTGATAAGGCTTTGGTAGAGAGCGTTGAGGGGACGGACTGTCGTGTTTTCTTTCCTAGAGCACAAAGATTGTATCTCCTTTGTTCAGGTGCATACTTGTATTTACTCTCAATGGTTGGTTTTTCAAATGAATTTGTTGTTCAAACACCCGAGGATAGGAAAATTGCTAAGCAAAAGAGATGGTCTTTTATGAACAAGTATCTGAACATATCTTCTGAAGAAAAATTATATGATGAAAAGGTTATAGTTCAACAGTTTGAGCCTCAGCTAAATTGGACATTGCCAGAAATATAAATAAACAAGTTATATAAGATTCATGCTTTCCAGTTTAGAGCAACTCAACTATTTCACTTTACTTCCGTGAATATACCTATTTCCACTGATCAGAAAGTCTACTAGATTCCTTTGATTAAAAAAGAAGATATTAAATGGGGTTTGGAACATGGGTTCAAATATGTTCATATAGGCATGATCCAGTTTGGGATTAATCCACTTGTTAGACCTAGATTAAACACTTCTTGCCTAACTTGTGTTCTGGATACTAGACTAAATGATTTTAATGATGCCTTGCTGGGAGGTTTTCAGAGTCCTCTTAATAATGGTCTCGTTTGGTCTTCTCTAATCCCCAGATATTAGGTTTCGTTGAGTGATCCATATATAAATGAGTTTCTGAATGCCTATATCCAGTTCAATTGTTTCAATTTTGAATCCGGGCTTCCGTTGCATCGATTTCGCACTTACGCGCTTTTATGGCAGGTGATGTCAGCATGACGTCAGCAGTGGGACCCAGTACAGAGGTGAGGTCAGCAAGGTGATGTGGCAGTACAGCAGGGTGATGACATGGCAGTATGGTGGTAGTGATGTGGCATAGGACACGGTGGCAGGAGGCCGATGCAGGCTGATGACGTGGTGACGACTTGGTAGTGTGATGTCATTCAGAGGAGGCGATATCCGGTTTGTGGCGCATCCCTTTTGCACAGAAGCAGTTTCGGAAGGGGAGGCTTCGCCATAGCTGGGAGGGTGATGCGTGGTGGGAGTATGATGGGAAAACCGCCCTACTCCTAGATGCTAACCCTCGGCATATCGGGGCACGAAAACACCTACCCACCGTAGATCTAAGGCACGGCAGATCTGACATCTGGTGGGACAGATAAGGCAGTGGGACATTTATGTGCTAGGGCCCACATGAATATTCAAATAACTATATTATGCCGCGGGGGTTTAGACTTTGGGTTTGCGGGTTTTTACAGGGTTTGTGTGCCGAGGGTAAACTTTAATCAAAATATTTTAAACATAAACCCAAAAATGTGAGTGCACATGGTAAAATGATGAAATGCTATGGGTAAAGGGGTGGGTAAGAGGTTATTTAACTTCACTGAATCTTAAGGTAATCCCAGGGTTAGGACGCAGAAGGCTAATGGTAGCCCAGGTGTACTATCATTTCCCAAACTGATATTTTAGGGCTATAGTGCCAGGGGATGGGAATATGTACATAGGGGGGTTATTAACATAGTTTTAGTAGAAGAAGGGGAGATAGATAGGGAGCTACATAGTAAAATTAGTAGTTAATATGACAAGTGATAAGAAAGCGCTAATTACGTGAATCTTAGGCTATTAGGGGGAAAATGATTCATAAAGGAAGTATGAACATTCCTTGAGTAAAGCAGATCTTTACCATGATGAAACTAAGAGGTATCAAGCAGATCCTGACCTCTTAAGGTAAAATAGTGAGTGATCTAGGGAATAAGGAAGAAGGGGCAGTTAGACGTGCCTCTCTTGAAGTCCTTCAAATGGAAACTACCTCTAACTTGTGACCTAGATAGATATAACGCTTGAAAGCATGAAATTGATCACATATCAACATTCTACAACCTCAAAACTACCTACCCAGCCTACTTACCTAGCATTTTTTCTTCTTTTCGTGTGGGTGCACTTGAACTAGCAAACTCAGCTTTTCAACTTTTCTTTTACTGTCCTCCTATCTACATCTACACTTATTTCATCCAGGGGCTCAGATTAGGCTATTGAGCACCCTTGCTTCTCTACCTGTCTAAGAATCTACCAAGATTAAGCTGTTTGGATAGATAATGATTCTCTATATTCTACAACAGGAAATTGAAACCTAGGGAAATCAAGATTAAGCTGTTTGGACCTCCCTTTAACTGAAAGTTCTTCAAAAATGGAATAGCACATCAAAATTGGAACACATCAGTGGCATTTAGACTAGCACACTCTCATGGCATCCTTCCTTGGCCTCTGTAGAAAATATGGAACATTGCAGCATGCAAAGTATGACATATTTGGCATGTAAAAATGTCAATCATGAATGATGAGTAACCTGCTGCAGCAGGAGGCTAACAGTAGCTATAGCAAAATTGCCTGTTGATACCATGTTGTTCACAAAAGTTTAAAAAATATTATGATATAAACTCTCCTCCTTTATCATATCAAAGAAAATTTAATTTTTAAGTCTAAATAATTTTCTACTAGAGCTTTAAAGACCTCAAATTTATCAAATGCTTCATATTTATGTTTCAATAAGCCAATACCACACATTGTAGTAAAATCATCAATGGATAATATGAAGTATTCTTCATCTTGAGGAGACTTCATCCTCATAGGACCACACAAATAAGTATGAATAAGTTCAAGTGGCTTACCTGAAGTACCTTCTTTAGCATTAAATTGAACTTTGGTTTGCTTAACGAATTTACATGATTTGCATATGTTGTTTTTTGGTAGAGTGATGTCAGGAAAATCATGTACTTCTCCCATTTTTCTTGACTTATGTAATTGTGTGAAGCTTAGATGCCCCAATATTTTGTACAAAAGCTAGCTTTCTTCTGATTTTCTCAAGTAAAAATGCTCATATCCTCCTTCCAAGATGTTAAGTTATGGTATGTTCTATGCTTATAACAGTTTACTTCTTTTTCTTATTATATTCCATAGATTAGCAATCACATGTACATAAAGTAAAGTGCAGATAGAACGTTAAATGATCAACAGAAAACAAGACAAGACAAGAGACACAAGATGTGGCGGCTAGCCAGGGACAAACCCCACAATGTGTGGGGAAACCCTTTGATCAAATCTTCTTTTATCTTCAATAATTCAGTAGAGAGAAATAGTACAATAAGTCTGATTCATATCAGCAGTAGCAAACCCTAGATTAGCAGCATCAACATTAGCGGCTTCATTATCAAACTAGGGCAGACGATATCTCACAAACTGACCGTCGGATTGACTTCATTCCACCACCAAAAGCTGTGGCTTCTAGAGGAGGTTCAGATGAACCTACAGTGCAGTTCAGATGAACCTACAACACAGTTCATATGAGGAGATATTCTAGGCCACACAGGTAAATATTTAATTGTGCAGTTGCATCTTCAGTTTCAGAAGTTTCTAGCTTCAAACTAGGGCAGTCGATATCTTGCAAACTGTTCGTCGGATTGACTTCATTCCACCACCAAAATTTGCAGCTTTCAAAGGAGGCTTAGATGAACCTACAACACAGTTCCAAAGAGGAGATCTTCTAGGCCACGTAGGTCAATCTTTACTTTTGCAGTTGCAGCTTCACTTTCAACAACTTTCGGCTTCACATGTGTGAGAGAGAGACCCATTTCTGCGTAGTAGAGAAGAGACTTATTTCTGCGCAGTAGAGAGATGTGATGAGATGAGTGAGTGAAAATGAGGAAAATTCCTCTTATATTTATACACAATGTTGGTGTTTGAATAGGTGCAACTATTGGGCCTACATGAGATGTAGGTCGGCTTGATAATAATTCCATAATCAAAATAAATTCATATCTCCATGAATACTTGTCGAAATCGGATGATCTTTATATCAATCCTACACCTCTTGACGAGAGGAATCTAATAAAAATATTATCAGCCATGAATAAGATGACCCACATAAATTTTTTCCCTGGTTGCAAATTTTAACACACCCTCTCAACCATGGAGAACTTCATCTGCAATCTATCTATCGGTCGTTACTATTCATCCATCAAATGCACTGCTCTATACAGCCTGACCCTTTCCCTACTTGCTCTATTCTTCTTGTTCTTCTTTATCTTGTTCTACCCTATACTGATCGGTACTGTTTTGCTTCGTTCTTCTCTACTCTTGCATTATTCTGTTCTACTCTGCTTTTGTCCTAATTATGAAGAAGAAGAAATGATTGAGGATGTATCATACTGACTCAAAGTCAGTCTCAGAGTATATACCACTGGTCCCAGACCAATCTCAACCAACCCAAAGTCAGCGTCATAGTGAGTAAAACTCCACTGGTCCTAGACCAGTATCATCCTCCACTGACTCAAAGTCAGTCTTAGAGTGCATACCACTAGTCCCAGAGCAGTCTCAGCCGACCCAAAGTCAGCTTCATAGTAAGTACCACTCCAACCACTTGTCCCATACTAGTATCGCAGTCTTAGAGAGTGTACCACTACTCCCATACCAGTCTCAACCGACCCAAAGTCAGTGTCATAGTATGTACCACTCTCACTGGTCCTAGACTAGTACTGCACTAACACGAAGTCAGTCTCGGAGTATGTACCACTGGTCCCAGACTTGTCTCAACTGATCTGAAGTCAGCGTCATGGTATGGTACAACTCCTACCACTGGTCCTAGACCAGTACTACACTAACACGAAGTCTGTCTTGGAGTATGTACTACTGGTCCCATACTAGTCTCAACCGACCTGAAGTCAGTGTCATAGTATGGTACAACTCCTACCACTGGTCCCAAACCAGTATCATTGATCCCAGATCAATGGTGGTCATCCTAGCATAGGGAGTACGGTAGATACAACGATTCATCCATTGATACTACTATGTTCCCTAACTTCATTTCCCTTCTCATTGATCAGATGAGAGGTACTTCCCATGAGCCCCAGACTGCATGGGTAGGATTCCTCGACAGGAGAACTAATCAATCATGTCCTCACAGGAGAATACATCAATCCTACTACAATCACCATGGAGAAAACATCAATATAGGCCTCACAGGAGAACACATCAATCTTGCTACCGTCACCATGGAGAACACATCAATCCAGGCCTCACAGGAGAACACATCAATCCAGGCCTCACAAGAGAACTAATCATCCTGCTACACAAGAGAGCGAATCATCTTGTTCCACAAGAGAGCAAATCATCTTGTCCCACAAAAGAGTGAATCATCTTGTTCCAATGCGCACCACCAGGGGAGGGTGAGTCACCCTGTGGTCATATGTTGCTCCAGTAAGAACCAGAAGTCGTCAGAGCTCCCAGAGCTCAATGTATGCAACATGCAGGACCCTTGTAGAAGGGTTTCTTGACGACTCTAGGTCATTTGGGAAAATCAAAGATTAGATATTTCCTTGGGGCTTTGACAAGGTGTATCGACTTGTACATCATCTTAATGCGATGGAGCCTCCTTGCTCATTGACTTACCATATCCCAAATGATGTCTATCTGCGAGAGCAATTGACAAATACGGGATTCCTCAATAATCAAATCCCACTTCAGGTTGTTACAGAGAATCATAGTGGTATCCAATGTAAATCCAAACAGCTCACTGAAGAGCTTTCGCAACCAGACTGCCTCACACAAGGTCATGCTAGGAACAATATATTCTGCTTTGGCGGTGCTCAAAGCCATCGACTTTTGATTCTTGCTCATCCAGGATATCAAAGTAGATCCCAAGGTGAAACAACACCCAAAAGTGCTCTTACGGTCCACCACACTACCTGCCCAATCAACATCAATATATCCAATTAGTCTCACATCTCCGACAGTGTATCTTAACCCATTGTACCATGAAGATATCTCAGAATATTCTTGGCATCAATCTAGTGAGGCTCAACCAAATATGATCTCATAATGCTAACTGCAAAACATATGTTCGGAAGGAGGTTCACCAAGAACATCAATGTGAATGAGTTTATGAAACTCAGAGGCATTTCCTAAATCTGGTTCGACATCACTACCATATAACTTCTAAAATTTAAGATCCTCAATCTAGTCATAAGCTTGCATTCCATCATACTGAATCTTTCCAATATATTTACCACATATTTTCCTTGAGATAGGAAAATTTCCCTTGCCTTTTGCCACACTTCAAGTCCTTGGTCCTTCATTTCAAATTCAGAAGCCAACTCCCTCTTACATTTGTGAATGAGAGGTTTTGCACTTGTTAGAAAGAGATCATCCACATAAAGCACCAGTATGAGAGGCTTTTCATCTTCAACCTTAAACTAAAGGTTAGGATCTGCTTCACTCCTAGTGAATCCTAGCTTCATCAAGTAGCTATCGATCCTCTCATACCATGCTCGGGGTGCTTGCTTCAGCCCATAGAGAGCCTTCTTCAACCTGCATAGATGAGATTTTCAATCATAAATCTCAAATCCTTTGGGTTGCTCCACGTAGACTTATTCTTTGATCGAGACATGTAAGACCGCAGTCTTGACATTCGTCTAATGTAGGTTCCATCCTTGTAAAGTGGCAAGGGCTATGATAGAGCAGATTGTCATATATCTAACAACAAGTGCAAATATCACATCATAGTTTATACCTTTCTTCTAGGAGAAACCATGAGCAAAAAAATGATCCTTATACTTTTCCATAATTCCATCTGCTACATTCCTTATCTTGTAAAGCCATTTGGAAGTAACAACTATGTTGTCCAGGGGTCTGGGAACTACTTCCCAGACATCATTCTTCATGATAGACTCATATTATTTGGTCATAGCATCCTTCCATACTTGATGTTTGACGGTGTCTGAGAATGATGAAGGCTTATTTTGTATGATCATGCTCATGATGGTCAGGTATCCCTGATACTTATTAGGTTTCTTACTTTCATAAAGGTTTCTCGGGGTGCAGGATGTCCTTCAGCATCATCAACTAACCCCCTAAGCCATGAAGGCCTCTTCCTAAAAGAGGAA
Source organism: Pinus taeda (assembly GCA_000404065.3). Classification (NCBI taxonomy): domain Eukaryota; kingdom Viridiplantae; phylum Streptophyta; class Pinopsida; order Pinales; family Pinaceae; genus Pinus; species Pinus taeda. Next base: position 284,231 of record APFE031439805.1, read on the forward strand.
GGCTCATGTGGAGGAGGATCAATCAGATCCATGGGTTCTTCTACATCAAGCATTGATTCATCATCCTTTTCTTTCAGTTCTCTGGTGTCGGCTTCTTGAGAGCTCCTCAAAGTCAGAAGATTGTTCACCTTGCTAAGAGCCATATCTTCATCAAAGGTGACATCATGACTAATTAGGACTTCCCTTTGACCAACTATATAGATTCTATAGCCTTTAGTATTTTCATCATAGCCCATGAAAATTCCCTTCTTTCCAAATGCACCCAATTTATTTCTTTTCTCTTTCGGCACATGAAAATATACACGGCTTCCAAAAATTCTAAAATGAGAAACATAAAGTTTCTTACCAGTGAACTTTTCTTCGGGAGTCTTGGAACCCAATGCTTGATGAGGGCATCGACTTTGTACATATATGGCAATGTTTGTAGTTTCAACCCATAGAAACTTTGGAAGTCTTTGATCATGTGGCATGGCCTAGATAGCTTCCACAATCGTGCGGTACTTCCTTCCTGCGACACCATTCTGCTCAGGAGTATGTGGTGTAGTAGTCTCCCTCTTAATGCCAGCCTCAAATATGCCTGAGTGAACCAACTGTAATATATTAGAGGTCTTGTTTTGGCTTGAGGGGAACAGTCCCCTTTCAAACTTTCCTTCGGCACATCCCAGACATACACCTTCTTTCTCTACTTGGAATTCGGGCATCCCTGTTACCATCTGTCTTACATCGGGTAGAGCTTTGTAATGAAGGTGGGCAAACCTCTGATGCCAAAGTTCGGACTGAAGAGTTGTGTCACAAGACATGACACCTAGCAGGCTTCCATCGACCTGATATAACACGAAACCCAAGAGTAAAGGCATCTTTAACATTATTTTTCCTTATACATACCTTTCCATTTATTAAGGTTACCTTGTAGCCTTTGTCTTCCATTGCTGAGATGGACACTAGGTTCCTTTTGAGATCAGGTGCATTTAATACATCCTAGACTTTCTAGCCTTCTTAAATGACCGTCCTCTTCCTCTATCCCCAGCTCTCCTCTTACCTTTGTTGGTTAATTTGTCATTTCTTTGATTTTCCATCAGAGGGATTTTGATCATCGTCCCGGTGTGAGTCCTTTCTATCAGGGCACTCTCTTGAATAGTGACCTGCTTTATCACAGATGTAACATCGTCCTTTTCTTCCACCCTCAGGTCTAGCCTTTCCTTTTGATTTAGTCTCGAAATTATCTCTTTTCTTACCATGAGAAGAAAAGGTAGGAGGAGGAACTTTAGGCAAGGGCATTTCCTACTCTTCTACCCTTGTTTCTTCTTGAATGCATCTAGCCATTAATTCCTCGAAACCAGGAATTACATTATTGTTCAGAAGAGTAGTCCTGAACACATACCATTTGGATGGTAATCCTCCAAGAGTTGTGAGTGCCATTTCTCTGTCAGTAATAGTTTCCCCAATAGATAGGAGAACATTCTTGATCTCGGTGATTCTTAAGAAGTATGTTTGAATACTCTCATCTTTACCCTTCTTGATTTCCCTCAGCTTATTTCTAAGAAACAAAACTTGATTTGCATCATTACCTTTAAATAAAATACCAGTATAACTTAGATTTCCTTGGAGGTGTCTAGATCAGAGATGTAGGCCACCAAGCACTTGTTGATAGAGTCCCGGATGATCTTCTTCACTTTAATTTCTTTGTTCTTCCATTTGTTCCTGGCAGCAGGAGGTGCATTTGATGGAGTCTCAACAGTATTGCCTCTCATGTGACCCAACACTCCCTGATCCTCCATGGTTAGATCAATATACATCTTCTATCTGTGATAGTTATCTTTCTCATGGAGCTTGTCTTCAGCAGGATAGAGTGTTGAGGACCCCATAGTTCTTTTAGGATAGCCTTGCCAATCTTCTCTTCGATGATTGCTCTTTCTCCTACTCGGGCTTTGTCTTCACCTCAGCTCTGATACCATGTTAAGTTATGGTATGTTCTATGCTTATAATAGTTTACTTCTTTTTCTTAATATATTCCACAGATTCGCAATCACATGTACATAAAGTAAAGTGCAGATAGAACATTAAATGATTGACATAAAACAAGCCAAGACAAGAGACACAAGATGTGGCAGCTAGCCAGGGACAAACCCCACAATATGTGGGGAAAACCTTTGATCAAATCTTCTTTTATCTTCAATAATTCAGCAGAGAGAAATAGTACAATAAATCTGATTCATATCAGCAGTAGCAAACCCTAGATCAGCAGCGTCAGCATTAGTGGCTTCATTATCAAACTAGGGTAGACGATATCTCACAAACCGACCGTCGGATTCACTTCATTCCACCAAAAAAAGTTGCGGCTTCTAGAGGAGGTTCAGATGAACCTACAGTGTAGTTCAAATGAGGAGATCTTCTAGTCCACGCAGGTCAATCTTTACTTCTGCAGTTGTAGCTTCAGTTTCAACAGTTTTTGGCTTCAAACTAGGGCAGTCGATATCTTGCAAACCGTTCGTCGGATTGACTTCATTCCACCACCAAAAATTCCAACTTTCAGAGGAGGTTTAGATGAACCTACATCGTAGTTCCAAAGAGGATATATTCTAGGCCACGTATGTAAATCTTTACTTCTATAGTTGCAGCTTCACTTTCAACAACTTCTGGCTTGACATGTGTGAGAGAGAGACCCATTTCCGCGCAGTAGAAAAGAATCTTATTTCTCCGCAGTAGAGATATGTGATGAGATGAGTGAGTGAAAATGAGGAAAAGTCCTCTTATATTTATACACAACATTGGTGGTTGAATAGATGTGATTGTTGGGCTTTTGAGCCTACATGAGTTGTAGGTTGACTTGATAATAATTCCATAATCAAAATAAATTCATATCTCCATGAATACTTATCAGACTCAGATGATGTTTATATCAATCCTACACCTCTCAACAAGAGGAATCTAATAAAAATATTATCAGCCATGAATAAGATGACCCACATGAAGTTTTTCCCAGGTTGCCAATTTTAACACAAGACATAGACATTACTTGGAGTTCTTGTTACTTTCATTATGATCTTACCAGTATCTATATTATGTACCACACAATTCTTTTATCTGAAAAAAACCTCATGTCCTTCGTCACACATTTCACTAACACACAACAAGATATGTCTTAATCTATCAAGAAACAAAACATTTCAACTTTAACCCTATTCTTTAGAAAAATAGTTCATTTTCCTTTGATAGTAGTAGATGAGTTATTTCCAAAGGATATGCTCTTTTCTTTCTTTATTTCATTAAAGGACATAAAATTATCTTTATTACCTATCACATGCTTTGAGCATCCACTATCAATGTACCAAAGATTTTCTTAATCTACTGCATAAAAAGCTAAAGCACAATTTTCATATTTCATGTTTTTCTTTTTCCATACCTTGGATGTTGTTGCCTTTTGTTCATTCTAAAGAGTTGGTCTCATTCTTCTTCTACATTTAGTTTCTCAATGCCCAAATCTATTTCACAAAGAACATTATGTTTCATCTTGGAGAGGTGAGAAATTATTGTAAGATTATTTATTTAATCCAATCTCATTATTTTTTTTCTTACTTCTCTAGTCATGATAATTTTATAAGCGACACATTGAGAAGCCTTATGACTAAAATTATGAAAAGTGAAGCATTGACCATTGAAGTAGACGTTATTGCAAGTGTAGTACCATTTTTTGTAATTTCCTTTTTGATTATGGTAATGGTGATTTACCTCAGAGATTTGATCATTCATTCCTTTCCTAAGAGATGGATTTTTTTACTACCTCCCTTTACTACATTGAGATAGTTTCTTGTGCCTATTTCAGAAGATTTTAGAGTCTTTCTGTTATGAAACCAACTCACAAAAAGATAGAAGAAATAGATAAAGCCCTTACAATTAAGCCTCTTCAAGGGGGAAACCTCCTTTACATTACACAAATGAATAATTCTTGGATGATACAAATGAAAATACCTCCTTTCTATATATAGGGGTCTAAGGGGTCATAATATAATCAGAACCAACATAACAATAATAATCTAAGGGCAGAATAATAAAAATATGGGGACTACATGGGCATAAAAATATAATAAGGGGGTTGTACTAATAACAATAAGGGGTTACACTAGTAGTATAGGAACCTAACATGCCCCTCTCCTTCAAAACGTGTTGTCCTGAATGCTTGAGTAGTTCTTGATGCTTCTGTGTAAATTCCTATCGTCGAATGTGGAATCTTCAGCAGGTAAGTTCTTCCACTTGATGAGATACTCTGAAATCGATCTATTTCGTAGCTGTTGATTTCTCAATTCTGTGACTACTTTAATTTCCAATATGATTTTTCCTTCTTTGTTAAGTTCTCGTAATACTATTTGAACTAGGATCTTCTACAACTTTTGAATGAGTTCTCACTCTTTTGGGCATATGGATATTTGTAAGGCATAATATTTGGAGGAACACTTCCTCAAATCAAATGAATATCATGATCATCATCATGAGTAGGTGGGAGGCCTTTGGGAGTCTCAAATACATTGAAATGATTGTCCAAAAAGTTCTGGAGATCTGGAGAAACACATGATTTCGATGTGGGATCCTCTAGTGAACATAATTGTGCAATTACGCCTCATTGTTCTTTATTTAGAAGCCTTTTCATGCTATTAGAGTTGATTATCTTTCCTAGTTTCCCTTTGATACCCCTCAATTCAACTTCCTTTCCTTCCCAAAAAAATTCAAGAAAAGTTCTTGAAAATTAAAGGCTATCATACCCAAAGAATGTAGCCATTGGACTCGTAGTAAAACATCAGCACCACCCATTGGAATGGAAAGCATTGGTCTATTAAATACATATCCTCCCATGGATAGCTTGATATTATGGCACTTTCTAGAGAAATTTATGGTTCCTCCACTTGCAACCATCACTTGACACTCTGGTGTTGGATATAGGAGGCAATTCAATTCCTTGGATATCTTACAATGAACAAAGTTATCGGTACTTTCCGAATCAATCAACACTATTACCCTTTTCTTCTTGATATGTCCTTCTATATTGATAGTTTGAGGGGTGGCAATTTCTTCCAATGCATTTACAAGATATGGTCGGATTAATTTCTTGATGCTTGATGTGATCTTTCACTTCTTGAACATTTTTCTTCTTGATATGTCCTTCTATATCGATAGTTTGAGTGGTAACTCCGGCCAATGCATTATAAGATATGGTCAGATTCATTTCTTCTTTCTTGATGTGGTCTTTCACATCTTGAACCTTTTTCTTCTTGATATGTCCTTCTACCTTCAGAGTTTGAGGAGTGGTAATTATTTCCAATGCTTTACAAGATATGGTCGGATTCATTTCTTCTTGCTATGGGGTGGGTTCCTGGTGTATATCCCATTCTTTTGATGTTTATTCATCATTTTATTCCTCCTCTTCATAATCTATGTAAAATAATTTCTTCTCAACACACTTATGAACTTTAGTGTATTTTGTATCACAATTGTAACAAAGACCTTTTTCTCTTTTTTCTTCCAATTGTTGTGGTGTAAACCTTGTAGGTTGTGGAATGCTAGGAGAAAAAAAACTTCCATAATTATAGTCATGAATGGTGTGATTCATTGTTTGCATAATTTCTCTTTCAATTTTTCTTGCCAACCTGAATGCCTTCTCCAATGAATCAAGTTCCCAAAGATGAACCTTGTGTTGAATGTTATCCTTTAACGTCCCTATGAATACATCAACCATTTTCTTCTCTGGAATATCATTTACCCTTATATTCAATTTTTAGAAGTCCTCAATGTGCTTTTCCATTGAACCCTTTTGTTTGAGATTTATCAATTGGCTAAAGGAGGTGTTTCTCTTTGTATCCTCATAGTGTGCTATCATTTCTCCATGAAAATTGACCACGTGACAAGTGGTTTACAAGAACAAAGCCCTTTATACCAAAAAGATTGGTTCAATTCTAAATAATTAGATGCAATAAGTACCTTTTGTAATAGTGGTACACCGTGTAGATCAAAATATTTCTCCATCTGTAGTATCCAATTTACCGGATCCTTGCCATCAAACTTCCTCATGTCACTTTTTCTTGATTTTATTAGCTCGATCTTGAAATGACTGTAACTTTGTACTTTTTGATCTTTAAATTTTGAAATATCAGCATGTAATATCCCTTTGAGTCCTCTTTCTAACTCTACAAGTATGATCACAATTGTATTCCAGAAGAAAGATTTATTCACAATATCCTACAATGACCTAATTATAGTCTAGTTCAGTAGAGTGAACTTGTACAACATGCCACCTGTCATTGTTTCAACCTTAGGTTCTAAAACTTATACCCAAATAAAATATAGTCTATCCTCTTTCTGTACCCTTTTACAAAATTTCAATATGATGCTTAGAGAGAAAGTTATGAAGTTTTTCCCAATGTCACATGTTTAGGATGTAATTCTGGAGTCTGCAAAAACCCTAACTTCCTTAGATCATATATCCAAAAATATACCAATCCAAGGGTGGATATTTGGATCCAAGGTTCAGACCAATTTCTTCTTATGTGTTTTCTTTTTAGCTTCTGAAACTTCCTAGCAAAAACGTTATACCAAAAATTCCATGATGACCTATTTTAGATGAAATTCTGGAGCTTCCAAAAACCCTAACTTCCTCAAATGATAAGTCCAAAAATATAGCGAGACAAGATTCGAAATTTGAACCTGACGTGTAGCAAGATTTCATCTCAAATTAGTTTATTTTAGCTTCTGAAACGTCACAAAAAAAAGGTTATAGTGCAAATTCCACGATGACCTGTTTGGAGCAGCGAAACCCTAGAATCAAAATCTCTAATACCAAATGTTATAAAACCAACTCACAAGAAGATAGAAGAAAGAGATAAACACTTTAGAATTAAGCTTATTCGAGGGGGAAACCTCCTTTACATTACACAAATGAATAATTATTTGATGATATAAATGAAAAGACCTCCTTTCTATAAATAGGAGTCTAAGGGGTCATAATATAATCAGAGTGTACATAACAATAATAATCTAAGGGGCTACAATAAGGGGGCACAATAATAACAATATGGGGACTAAATGGGTATAACAATATAATAAGGGGATCATACTAATAACAATAAGGGGTTATAATAGTAGTATAGGGACTTAACACTATTATGATTCTCCATTGTATCCAAGACCTGTTTTTATTAGAGGAGAGTGTTTTACTGTTATGATTTATTCTAGGGCCTCAGATCGTTTAGAATATCTAAGGTTTATAACTTTTTTTTCTCAAGTTCCTTTTTTATAATTACTATTTCTACTTCTAACTTTTCATTATGCCTCTCCTTTTCTAGAATTTGTTTCTTCAGTGCTTCTTCTGCTAATTTAGCTTCTTCTAGATGAATTTTAAGGTGATTTATTTCTTCAATGATATTATCCTTTTCTTATAGAGCATCCATAAAAACATCATTAGACTCATCAATAAATTTATGTTTCCATAATTGATTGGTATTCTTGATCAAACTCACCCTCTTGACCATTTTAAAGACCATAATTATCTTCATAGGTGTAGAAAATTTTCTTCTTTTCAAACCTTCCTCTAAAATTACCTTTGTAAAAAATTTCCATTCTCGTGGCTTTCTTGATAGGAGAATTTTGCAACATAATAACCAACTCTTCGACAAGAAAAACATTTGAAAGGAATCTTACTTCTAAATCTATGAGTTCCTACTTGGAGTTTCTTTACAAAGTTTGTCTCTTCTTCATCTGATACATAACTTGTTTCCTTAAGATACTCCTTTTCTTTTCCTTTAGAAGTAACATTAAATTTTTCTTCTTTGATATCCAAAGGAATCCCTTTTCTCATTTGCTAAGGTGTTTATATCCCATGAAGTTGGTCAATAGTAAGGTTCTTCAAATCTTGCATTTCTTCAAGGGAAAAGACTTTCAAATTGAATTTTGGGCTTAGAGTTCCTAGCATTTTCTCAAAAACCATTGATTATTTTACTTCAACAAAAATATTTCTCATTGAATTAACTATCTCATCTGCCCTAAGAAAGAAACTTGCAATACGTTTATCACTATGCATTATTAGGGTTCATTTTGAATTTGAACAGTTTGATGTTTAACACTCTTTGCCGTAATGTCTCTTTCATAACTATGGATGATCTTGTCTCATATAGCCTTTGCGGTATTTAGATACATGACCTTTAAAAATTTATATTATGCAAGCTTCCCAATAGATCATTGAAAACCCTTGCATTGGTCTCATATTTTGCTTTTTTTTCTTTAACTGTGGGAATGGAAGATCAATACTGATAGCCTCCTTCAATGATTCACCAACCATTAGCTCCAACTAACTGTAGATAAGATATTGTTCTAACTTTCCACAAAACCAAGTTCATCCATTCAAAATTGGCGACCTAATAGATACTAATCCCTCTTGACTACTCGTCTTGATAAATCTTCCTTCAGACAATCAATCTTCATTTGAAGGACTTGATTTGGTTTTGATTGTTAGGAAAAATACTGGGGGGGTGAATCATTTTAAAACTTACTTCAATTTTACATTTCTTATTCCAATTTATATATGTGATTGTTATTTAGTGAACCTGCATACATACATGACTATCATGAAAGAAAACTATGTATATCCAGTCAACTAACTTTACATATAATTCATCATTTGTTAAGCTTTAACTAGTGCATCATTACTTCATTAAAAAATGTATTAAGAAAAAACTACAAGAAGCAGGGAAATGATAGATCATCAACACATAAGAATAAAATCAACACACATGAACACCAAGATTTTAGGTGGAAACCCAATGTTGGCTTCGTGGGTCCTGACCCAGGTTCAGAGTTAAGTTTTCCAAACAAATCCCTACACTACTAGCCCTCTCAGCATCAACCCGCATAGAGCGGACTGAAGTCTCACTCGAAGCAGTATGGGGGGATGATGGAACCAATTTTTCACACCCAGAGATGGTTATGATGTCATTTTATACCCTTTTTCTACCTTTTTGTAGATCAATAGGCCCTTAAGGCTTATTGATATGACTTCCTCTTACTCGCCTCTAGACCTTCGTGAAGGTATACAACTATCTTTTGCAGACCCTAAACAGACGAACCAACCAATTACGTGCCTTTGTAATCACTCTTAAGTCTTTTATTACCCAGATCAGCATAAGTGTCTAATATATTTATCATGAATTAATATATTCTTTGTTTAAACAGATATTATTACTTACGTTTATATAAAAATGTAAACCATGAAGAATCTTGTAGCAATACAGTATTAAATCATAAACCCAATATTCGTCATAACATAAGCGCATTCATTCATAACATAAGTAAATGGATAAAACATAGATATTTCAATAATAGTCTCTTTATTGATGCAAGATTCCACTTACACAACTGCAGACTCTACTCTAGGCCTCTATTCACATAGATGTAGAGCCTCTCTTCTACTCTAAGACTCTTCGCTCTTCACTTCTTCATTACCCATTACATCAATTATGAACTTCACTTCTCTTTTTATACAATCCCATGGCATGTAGACCATGCATAGATCTTCTAAAGCTAACACAACTTACATAAAAGAAGGGTAAAACCCCTTTATGAAACTTTACATCTACGCGCTCCGCAACCACAACTTGCAGAGAATTTACACTTTACATCACAAAAACTTGGGCTTTCTGCACCAAAAAATCTTTTGCCCCAAAATTTACCATAGGGGACCTTATCCCAATAGGCCCCCAACACAAATATCGTGACTAGCCCCAAAGTCATTGTGTTGGCACAGAGATATTGCTGCGAAAACCTCCCAACTCGACTTGTGATACTGCTACCTCGGCCACACTCTGCGTGGATCCCTGCTTCAGTCGCTCAACTAGTTGCTCGGTCCCTCATCCTGCATTGTCATTTTTTGACCTCTTGATGTGTCCTCTATAGGCCTACCAACTTCTCTTCAATGGCGGTAGAGATAACATATGCCTTGTCAAACCAAGGCCCCAATTTGGCCATGAGGACTACCTCATTGCGTTGTGTTTCCTCCACATGTTTGAGCAACTTCTTTGCCTCATGTAGCTTAGCCATTCACTGTGAGATAGCAACGGTGTGTGTTGTTGCTCTTGCTTCGTCATATTGTTGCTACAATTCCTGGGCCTCTATGTCCAACCTCCGCAGTTTAGACTCCTCCTGCAGAGTCGTAATGACCTGCATCAATTGTTCAAAGAGCGCAGTCAAATCCACCACCACAGCATCCACTATCACTACTGCTTCTTTTACAGCTGGCTCGTGCTATTCCCTGACCTTTGGTGGAGTTGAAGTTTGTGTCTTCAACTCAAGCTTTGTGATTTTAAGGTTCATCGCAAACTGAACCTTGGCCATCTGTGCCATTGCATCGCGTACGCCTGCAAAAAATTTCCTAATTTTTGCCTCCACCGGTGCTTCCTCTGGGATATGTAGTTCTGGAATGGTTCTACATGCTTTAGCTACTACTACTGCGAAGTGCTCATTATTCTCCTAAACCTTCTTCCTGGATTCTAGCGCAACTATCTTCTCAACGAATATATGTTCGTTGTTGACTTTTTGCTCACTGATCATGCTAATAGTGCTACTCTTGAGCCTTAAGCTCTTCAATCACACATGCTTGTAGGGTGTGAAGGAATTCATTGGGGAGCACAACCAAGTTGAGGCCAACATTGCTAGTGCACTGACAGCACGCCTGCCTCAAGATCTAAGGATGAAACCAACTTTGTGGCTTGAGTGGTCCCCGACACCAAACTAGTTGATGTCACACTGCCCTACCCTACACCTACCTAAAATCTAGTTGTTTGGATCTGCAACTCATGTAGACCCATCTATATGGCACTTAATGTCTGCTTATGTTGTTGCTCAAACTGTTGTAGCAATTCCATGGTCATATCTCTTACCTTGTCTCCAATATCATCCATGTCACCCTTTGTCAAGGTGATTGGATATAGCGATGATTTGGAGGCTTTAGTTTTCTTCTGCTACCCCTCCTTTTCCTATTCCCTATGTTGCTTTACATGAAAAGGAGTGTCACCATATCTCCACCTCCCTGTTATAATTATTCATCGTCCTCCATTTGGGACGAAGGAGACTTCTGAATCCTATGAGAGCCTCGCTCTTCCTGCTCTTCTTTCTCCTTTGTGGCATGCTCTACTTCTATGCAGGCCCTCTCCTCAGTCTCCTTCTTCCTCTTCTCTTCCAACTGTTGCACCTTCAGTTAGGCCACTTCCTTCTTTTGCTTCTCTGTGGACTTGTTAGTCCTGACAACCAAATCTAATGGTGCGTTCCAATCTACTAGCCATCGCTTAAGGAATTCGGCAATGGCATCATCTGTAGCCAAGTAAGGAAGATAATACCACTTTTGGTCTGGATCCTTCGACACCCAGATGTAAATTTGGTGGAAGTTTTCTTTGAACTCCGCATATCTAGATAACTGCTCAAAAGTGGTTGGCGACAAGCATGGCTTATGGTTGATGGTTGTGTATATGCTTACCTCCATGAGTACCCAAAAAGCTTTAGTTTTGCGAACCTGCACAACGTCCTTTGTGGCCCATAGCGAGGCAAAATTTGCAACTTCTGGTAAATCTATCTGAATCAGAGGAAACTGGCTATCCTTTGACAACTCCCACACGATCATTACAATTGATAAGAGTAGCCATGAATAATGAAATGTCTTGATTTGGTCTTGTGCCTCCCTGCAGTTTGCAAGGAACGCGTTGCACAGGTAGCACACCTAGTTGAACTATACACCCTCCGCGCAATGGGCTGCTAGCGAAACCACTAGTATCGGTACCTCGTACACACGACACTTTCACATGACCTTGCCAGTGAAAATTTGGCTAGCTGCCTTCACTACGGGGTTGGTAATACTAGAGATGGAATACCTTCGATCTTTCTTGACAAGTTTGAACTCATCCTTAATCTTCTTGATGAGGTCGTGCTCACCCGTCTTTCCACCAAATTCCTTTTGGTGGATTTAGTCTAGGGTGAGGAACTAATGTGATCTCATGGATTAACATATTAGTGATTGATATTGGCTCGCCCAACCATAAGCACCCGCCATGCACAAGGCACAACAACTACTTGATGTCCATCAAGTTTATAGGTGCGCGGTTGTAGTGCAGCACCCACAGTAGATTCAAAATCCTTCCTTGTTCACCTCACGAATCCACTCCACTGGCTCTAGCGTGGTGACACCGAACTCCTTGTAGAACATGCATTTAAGAATGTATCGGTAGCCAGGTGGGGAAACTGCTTAACGCCTCCCAAATCCCAATCTTCAAGTGTCATATGTGGGATGTGCGCTGAGCGCATACCTTCAAAAATTATGTTTTCTAGTAGCAGAGGGGTGTTCAGGAGGAACTGTCCCTCATCTGGGTCCTTTGGGACCCTCACATAGCCCTGGCATAGAGGGATGTATTCCAACAGTTTCAAGATAGGGTCTACCCCCTCGATATTGATGTCTTTTGCGCCCTCATCAACCTCGAGCCCCACCACTTTTCCCTTTTCCTACAAAGTTGGCTTTTCTTTTCTCTGGTCTTGTGTAGGTGGATGTTTCCTAGATGACTCACGCACTGGCAATGTCTTCTTATGTTTATCTTTCTTTGGCTTGGGGACCTCCCTCGTTGGCGTAAGCTTCAGCCTAGGTGATCTCGGTGACTTAGGTATTGTTGCGGGAACCTCCATAATTAGAACCTCAGGGGCAGCTCCCTCAGAACTAATAAACCCTCCAACACTAGCGGTCTCAGCTGCTGGAGACATGAAGCTGTTAATGAGCTCTTGGGTTTCCTCAAGTAACCTATCAAACATAGAACTAGAGACCAAGTTTAAATTCAAATTCAAACCATTCCCCCCAAAATTCACTCATAAATGCTACATTGGTGGAAAATTTTCAAATATCTCGCTCTTAAATTTAGCCTTAAATTTCACCCCCTGCACCTCCTAACCATGTTTTCACTGTCAAATCATGAACAGTGACGATAACGGTCACTTTTTGGCTATGCTACATGGTCTCTCGTCCTGTAGTGTAGCTCCCTTCACGCATCTGTTGATACTGTGACACACTTCTAATCCATGAAAACCACTCATTGCGCAGTCTACAACCCGAGCAGTGTAGTTTAGAGTCTCACACCTCCTTGCAGTTACCTAGAGTGCTAAGACTATGCTACCGCCATATACTCATCTGGCCTTATCCCCAGTCTATGGCTTTAATCGACTGCCATTTACCTTTTTGAGAAATGGATCTCCATTCAATTTCACCAATAGAACTTCTCCACCATCAGTAATTTCCTTGATCACATATGGCCCTAGCCAATGCATCTAAAATTTTCCTGGAAATTTATAAGACTTGTTGTCATATAATAAAACTAAATAATTTACCTTGAAGGTGTGTAGTTTGATGTGTCGATCATGCCATGCCATTTCATGCTCCTTCTGAACTTGTTGACGGAATCTAGCCAAGAATCTATCTTCTTCTAGCTCTGTCAGTTGTGCGAGCCGCTATTCTAAGGCTTTTCGATCCTCCATACTTGTGAACACCACTATGCGTAGGCTAGGCGCAATATATTCCATCGACATCACTGCTTCTACGCCATAGACTAGCCTAAACGGTGTCTATCCAATTAGGTTTTTACAAGTAGTTCTATAAGCCCATAACACCGTTGGTATGCACACATCCCAATCATTCCTTTGCACATTGAAAACCTTTGTTAGCACATTCTCCAATATCTTATTAAATTCTTCCACCATCCCATTAGCCTGAGGATGATACAACATGCTCTTCTGATGATAAACTTTGAATTCTTCCGTCAGTGCACCGATCTTTTCATTAAGGAAGTGCATACCATGATCACTCATAAAAATATTTGGGCAATTGAACCTGGACAACACATATTCAAATAGGAACTTCATTGTTGTTTCCCCTATACAATCCTTTACAGGTTGCGCCTCTGCCCATCCAGTCAAATACTTAGTCACGATGATGATATACCGCGCACCCGTCTTCTTTCCTACAAGCTAAAGCGGTCCTACAAAATCAATTGCCCACTTTTCAAATGGCTCCAATGACACTTGTGGATTTAGAGGCAACTCATCCCTCTGCAATGGCCTACTCATCTGCTGACATGCATCGCACACCTTATAATATGCTTTCGAATCCTTATGCATTGTTGGCCACCACAGCCACCCCATAAAATCTTTTGCATTATTTCTTTTCTTGCATAATGGACTCCCACATCCCGTCCATGAGCTTCAGCTAGGATGCTGCTTCATTCAAACTCAAGTACATAGCATCACAATATCTCATCCACCGCCATCTTATACAAGTGACCTGCAGTAATAGAAAAATCTGGCATGTGCATCACCAATTCCTTCTTCTATTGACTAGTGTACCCCTCTCGAACCATTCTCGTAGTCAAGAAGTAGATGATGTCTACAAAATGATTATCTCCTAGGCACACCACAAAGAGTTACATGTCAGGCAGCCCTTCCTCCAAGTTAGTGGGCTTCTCATCTATTTCAATGCATGACAGATGTTCTGGTGATGCATTCAATTGCCCTAGCCTCACAATGACTTTGAAATCATACTCTTGAAACAACAACAACCATCTGCATATTCCCCCTCCCCCAACACAGGCTTGTTGACCAAGTACTTTAATGCAGAATGGTTTGTATACATCTTAAAGTGTCCACCTAGCAAGTAATGCCTAAACTTCTAGAAAGTGTACACCATAACTAACCCTTCGTGCTCTATCGTTAAATAGTTCTTTTCAGCCTTAGACAGCTTCCTACTTGCAAATACGATTGGATGATCCATTTCTCCTTCACCGACCTATGTCAGTACTCCTCCCAGCGCAATACATGACGTGTCCACATACACATGAAATTACTTCTTCCAATCTAGGAAGACTACGATCAGCGTGGTGGCTGTTAGACTCGGTCCTGTCAGTCCCATGTTAGAATCAAATTCTCCAAAGTTCATTTCTTGTCATTTGCAGTCACTGATGTTACTGTGGTCCAGAAAAGAGTCATTTTAATTCTTGAACTCAGGGTTTTGTCTTCAGAAGTATTTCAATAACATGTGCATGCCATAGGAAGGTTCAGTAAGTTATTATTTCCGGGGTTTCAATTATCAAAAGGATAATTCTTCTGCAAAACCCTGTTTTGGAGAAGAAATTGTCAAATTAGTTGTTTGCAATAAGTATACTTTTAAAGTCTGCCCTCATGAAGAATGTCAAATGCAGGCCCTGGTCACCTTGCTAGGACTCATCATCTCCTATCCCTGCAAGCAGACAAAGAATCAGGAGTTATTTTATCTCAATGTTTGAGATATATTTAGGACAGGAAAGAGGACATGGTGGTTGATAATAATCACCTTCTCAAGCACAAACAAGAGGAACAGTTCATCAGATAGAAACAAAGACTCAAATGGTTCTTGTAGCAGCTTCTTTGGATAACAAAGATCAGTTGAGAACTCTGGTGGTTGATAGGAGTAAAATTCTTCAGGTTTATGGCGGAAGTGAACTTTTTCCTGACAGTGATAGAGACAGTGATATATTATTAGCTCCAAAATTAATTGATGAAATGAGAGATGGTGGAATTGCAACAACTGTGGACAATGTTGATGGAGGTAACTCGAAAATGCTTGATACCATTAAGCAGGCAGTGATATCGGCGCAATGTCTTGATGTAGTGAAGAGCTCACCAGATGATGAAATGCAGGATTGGCAGATGGCCCCATGTATAGAAGCTGTTGATGTCCAGAAACTGTCTCATTTCATGGTAAGGCACTTTTTCTAGATTCTTCGGATCCATTGGGGGCGTAAAAGAAACCATATCAAACAACGTACAATAGTGATGATGGATGAGCCAGTCCAAAAAGTATGTGGAGGTTCAAACTAGTGTTGCAGACCGCATGCACTATGCTTATTGTGTTTGTTTCCCTACAATCTCAGCACTTCGCAAGGAATATGCTGAGCTTATGCTAAGTTGTGGATGCTTTGAGAATATTTAAGGATCTCGAGCTATGGAATAATCTTATTTATTTCCATTGTTTGCTCAGGAAAAAGGGCGGCACCGATGGATTTTATTAAAGAGTGTTTGCAACATAATCCAAAAGATCCAAGACTCTGGTGCTTGCTGTGAGATGTTACACTAAATAATGATAATTACATCAAAGCTTTGGAAGTTTCCGGCAACCGATTTTCTCGTGTTGAGCGATCATCGGCAAGAAATGTATATAATAGAGGGGCTGACTATGTATTGACTTCAACGTGGTGCACTGAACCTATGCGTGGTGCGCAAGAGCCTCAGAAAATCAAAATTCATCAACACTTCAAATAAAATTCATTTCTTCCACTCCCAGTAGATTGTGAAAATTGATGGCAAAGGGAAAAATGCAAAAGGGAATTCTAAGAGGAAGATGTGGAGGCATCAGTCATATCAATCACTGCAAAACATACAATCATGGGGACCGTCTCTTAAGAAAATTGGCCAGAGTTTGGAGAGAGTTCCAAAAGTCAAAACATACAATGTATGCATTAGCACGGGAGTTTACTGCATCTGAATTCAATCATTCAGTTCCTTTTGACAAGTGTGCAGCTTGCATACAGTTGACTTCCACATTACAGGCTGTGAAAGCACTTCTAGCTCGCATTGAGAGTTAGTTTTTGGTGTCGTAAGCAAGTTGTCTACTGATGGGCAGATCTGTGGAGCATGTTTTGAAATTAAGTGCGACACTGCTAAAGTTCCTCAGTGGTGTCTGTCTAGATCGATTATCATTGCTGCCACCAATTTCTATCCACTGAATTACACCCTACCCAATGACAATGGAGGGTGGTGCAATCCACCCCTTCAGCATTTCGACATGTCACAACCTGCCTTCTTGCAGATTGCTAAAATACAAAGCTGAAATTATGCCTGTGAAGTACAGAAGAACTCCATGCAAGAGGACCGGAGGAATCCGCTTCATAATAGATGGATGAGACTACTTTGAGCTGGTTCTAATTAGCAATGTTGGGGGAAGAGGAGATCTGACAGCAGCATAGATAAAAGGGTCAAACAGTGCTGGATGGGAATGGATGCAGAGAAACTGGGGAGCGAACTGGCAAAGCAATTCTTATCTGAATGGGCAAAGTTTATCATTCATAGTGACGATAAGCAGTGGAAAAATGCTCGCCATGTACAATGTCACCCCAGCTAATTGGTAATTTGGCCAAACTGTTGCTACCTCTCAACAATTTAATGGAATGGCATTCACTACTATTTAGCTATTTGGTCTAACAATTCTGATAAAATTTGGACCTTCCATCTAATAAATTGTTCGAGGATGCAAGCATCACCACTGGACTGAGCTTTCTATTAGTTTAATATTTTTAGTGGGAATTGTACTATTGCTCAACTGTACAGTATGATATTTTTAGGTTTGGTTAAATGTTGGGTGGAAGTGGAAAGTCTGAAACTGAAAGCTAAATTAAGACGTGGAATACCTACTACAGCAGAAGAATAGGATCAATCTCCTGTTAATGACTTCAGTTAAATCTCCAAATGGATCTGCACTCCAGTATTTGTTTCTTAATTAGCTATCAGAGGAATTCAAGGGAAACAATGTTATGTTTTTAGAATAGATGAATCAATCTTTTCTACCTTTGTAATTTCAATTGAAACAAATCCCTTATTTTTGGTCGATTTGTTCTCTCCTAGAGGAGTCTATTTATTGTATTGAAAAACCATTTGTAGGGGGGGGGGGGAGAGTTCTGAAAGCTAGTGGAGGAGAAATACAGAGTTTTATTGTACAATTGAATGATAGAGAAAATAATTAAATGGCACAGCTCTGATTTGTAAGATTCTTGTGGTGTGAAAGTTTAGCATATGTTTTTCTTCTGTTTCATATGTATTTGTAATGTTTCATAGTTTCATTCATTATCATTTCCAGCTGAATGCTTTACAGTGCGGGAGGTAGAACCCAATTTATTTGCTCTGCCTCGAAAGAGTGTTTCAGTATTTTTGTAATTGTCTTCTGGCTATAAAAGACTCATTGATTAATGCCCTTTTCAGCTCTTTAAATATTCTTTTCATCCCATATTATTTCAAAGTTAATTGTTAAACTTCACTCCTACCTTGCCTTATGGAATAATCTGTGCCCTTGATTAATTCTTTGCTCTTGCTGTATTTGCCCCATGCAGCCCAGAAAACCCAATCATTTATTAAAAACCCCTTTTCTTATCTATTTACTAGCCTAAAATCAGTTCCCATTCTAGAGTCATCTCGCACCCTATTGCTCATTTTATCGAGATTGACTGGAGAGAGCCCTCTCCTGTCCTCATAGGGCTAGCTACGAGGCTGAGCGTGGTTTGATGTAGCCTTGAGTTTTACCTTATTTCAGCCTAAGGTAGATTTGAGCACTAACATAGTGACGACCATACTGGGGAAGATGGTTTGTTGTTGATGTGACATTCGACTTGAAGATTGTCTTGCCCCAGTACATGAAATCAGGTTGCAGATCTGATGCTGATAGCGGACAACAATCAGACACATATGAAGGCTGAAACATTCACCTAGTGACTCCAACTCGATCCAAAGACTCCAGTGCTCGTTGATCCACTCATGCAATGGTAGGGTATGTGGCAAACCCTGCACTGTGTGAAGCTGTAAAAGAAGTAAGAAATCAGTTAGCAGATTTTGAAATTAATGAAGATTTTTTCAGTGTCTTGCTTCAATGTTTGAAATCTCCAAAGTTTCCTCTTGAAGCTAAAAATGGTGTCTGCGAGTTAGTTGTTGAAAGAGTTGAGAAGGAGATTCAGTATTTAAATGATCAAATCCAATCATATGAATTCCGAGATCCCAAAAAGTTTTTGGAAACTCTCCCTCCTTCAAAAAAAGAAACAATAGAGCTGCCTACAGATGTTTGCATTGACAGTGTGCAGCTGGAAGTATGTATCGCAAAGTTGGGACAGCAGACAGAGTCTGGCTTTTGCAATCCTATTGCAATGTACATCGAAATGTTTTTCATTTTGACTAACAAATCAAACTATCTTCTACATTATCAGATTCATTATGTGCATGTAGGGCTACCAACAATTGTATCTATGTCGTGGTTGAAGCACTCCAAAGCAGCGTCCTTCTCAGATTTACTTGAATGGTTGATATGGCATTACAGTATTACTTGATTTATTGTTTTTGCAGCAAAGTAGGGTAAATTTTGTAAATAAAAAAGCAGCCAAAAGGCAGCATTTCGTTCTAGTTTCATTACAATTTAGTTTGAAGTTTGCCGAGTCAGTTTTTCAATCATTTCAGTCAAGTTTCAATCCATAAATGAGTCAGAAGTCTCGTGTTGTCTATTGAAATAATGATTCCATAGCCCAATGGATGGAGGCACTATTTTCTCTCCCAAAGATCTGCAGTTTTTGGCACCTCCAAGAAGCAGCAGCTGCCATCCCCATTGGAGCCAATGTTAGACTCGGTCCTGTCAGTCCCATGTCAGAATCAAATTCTCCAAAAATCATTTCTTGTCATTTGCAGTCACTGATGTTACTGTGGTCCAGAAAAGAGTCATTTTAATTCTTGAACTTAGGGTTTTGTCTTCAGAAGTATTTCAATAACATGTGCAAGCCAGAGGAAGATTCAGTAAGTTATTATTTCAGGGGTTTCAATGATCAAAAGGATAATTCTTCTCCAAAACCCTGTTTTGGAGAAGAAATTGTCAAATTAGTTGTTTGCAATAAGTATATTTTTAAAGTCTGCCCTCATGAAGAATGTCAAATGCAGGCCCTGGTCACCTTGCCAGGACTCATCGGCTCCTATCCCTGCAAGCGGACAAAGAAATCAGGAGTTATTTTATCTCAATGTTTGAGATATATTCAGGATAGGAAAGAGGACATGGTGGTTGATAATAATCACCTTCTTAAGCACAAACAGGAGGAACAGTTCATCAGACAGAAACAAAGACTCAAATGGTTCTTGTAGCAGCTTCTTTGGATAACAAATATCAGTTGAGAACTCTGGTGGCTAATAGGAGTAAAATTCCTCAGGTTTATGGCAAAAGTGAAATTTTTCCTGACAATGATAGAGACAGTGATATATTATTAACTCCAAAATTAATTGATGAAATGAGAGATGGTGGAATTGCTACAACTCTGGACAATGTTGATGGAGGTAACTCGAAAATGCTTGATACCATTAAGCAGGCAGTGATATTGGCGCAATGTCTTGATGTAGTGAAGAGCTCACCAGATGATGAAATGCAGGATTGGCAGATGGCCCCATTTATAGAAGCTGTTGATGTCTAGAAACTGTCTCATTTCATGGTAAGTCGCTTTTCCCAGATTCTTCGAATCCATTGGGGGCGTAAAAAAAATCTGTACGGTAGCCCTATATCTTTACTTAGGCTTTGTAGGCCTCGAGACCC